>JAOXYI010228301.1:0-10920 GCA_028566495.1 Lithophaga antillarum
TATGGTTATTCAGAAATGGACCCGAACACGAAAATGTGATGCAAATTTAAGTCAGTGGACTGTGAAAATGAGGTTAAGGTTAAGTCCTATGTGTCAGGCTGACATGTACATCCCCTTCTGAATGTGTGGACCAAATATAGTTGCTGTATGATGTGTTATTCAGAAATGGACTTGAGCAAGAATATGTGACACAAATTTAACGAAGTCAGTGGACCATGAAAATGAGGTCATGGTCATGTGACATATGTCAGGTTGGTATGTACATCCTCTAATAAATGTGTGGACCCAATATGGTTGCTGTATGATGTGTGATTACTGAGAAATGGACGAGAGCAGGAAAATGTGACGCAGAGTTAACACCACCGCCGTCAAAAGCATACCTATGTCTTGCCTCCCGCGACTTTCGTCGCAGGCAAGACAAAAACCCTGATCTGCTTTAGAAAATGTTTATTAGGTTTGTTAGATTATAAACTAACTGCTCCCACAAACATAACAAATACTAATGGTTCCGGACAAGTAGTAATAGAGTATTAAAACCTGCCCTTACCTTTCTGTAGATTCTGATCAAAAGCCGTGATGTCTGTCACCTTTGACCCTAAGCTGTCTCTCAGTGTAGTGTGTCCACTCCCATCAGCCTTACTAGCAAATTTTATAGAGCTGTTGTTCTTCTCACTGAAACATAATACAGATATTTATAAAAACTTTCAAATATTTTTGCTTAATTTAGTCTGTGATGTGTTAATAACAATAAAACAGTTTAATTTGTCATCCTGTTTCATTCTAGAAGCAAGAATAGACCCACATGCAAACTAGTCCAAACTCACTGTTGAGACATGAGTTACTGAAATGAAAAATGGTGGAAAAAAATTTTATGACAGTGAAATCTAGACCAGTTACGATTGACATGGTGACTGTTTACCATGATTTGTGATTTGACTCATTTTCCTGTAAGCCATAAAAATGCAATCAGTTTCAATGAAATGTGAAACCTAAGAAGAATTTGTTATCCCAATCCCTTTATGTCATTTTTTTACTCAAATCATTAGCTCCATACAATTTCTGCATGGCTGAATTCAGCCATATTTGTTTTTTACACAAATAGTGGCAGAAATATGGCTTCAGATTTACCAGTGCCTTACTGGACTGTGGGGCACCATAATTTTATTGTTTATACATTCGACTCTCGTTATGTCATAAGGACCAGTCAATTTTCTTTCACTTAACCGAAAATTTGAGTTACCAGAAGTAAACATATCTAGATTCTACTGTAGAGGGCACAAAATTTCACCTAGAGTTACCCCAAGATTAACCTATCTCTGTTCCTGAAATGAGAGTTGACTGTGTTATGTTTTGTCGAAATTTTTAAAAAATATAAAATTGACGTACAGTTGAACCCAGTATATATTTTCTTTATACACAGTAATGGCCACACAAGTTTCTATCTTCAGTCCATTTGACAGTTCAATACTCTCTTCTCTGGTTATATCGAATTTGTTAATCTTCTTTGTATCTTCATCCCACCAAAATAAACAATTTGTCTCGTAGTCTATGGCCAGATGTTTAGGTGAGCTAAGAGATTTCGTTATGATGTTCCTGGACTTGGATCCATCCATTCTTCCTTGTTTGATTGCTGGTTTACTGTTGGCATAGGTTATCCAATAAATGTACCTAAAAAGTCAACAAACAGTATTTTATTATACTGTGGTGCTGTAGGGCACTGAAAAATCTATGCCAATTAGATTTTCATCCAAATTTATCCTGAAATTAGGAAGGGCAGGCAAATTTTATTATTTTTTTCTTTTTTGGTGGAAAATGTCTTAAAATTTAAGAAAAAGGATCAAATGTCTACTAAAATAAAAAAAAAAATTTGTATTGAAAAAATGGGGACAGGTGGGCATGAAAATGTAAGAATTAATTTAAAGTGGCCTCGATGCCAAATATCAATTAGGCCATAATAAATTATCAATTAGATTTTTGTCCAAATTTATCCTGAAATTAGGAAGGGCAGGCAAATTTTATTTTTAATTTTTTTATCTTTTTGGTGGAAAATGACCTAAAATTTAAGAAAAAGGATCAAATTTCCATTAAAATAAAAAATTTGTATTGAAAAAAATAGGGGCAGGTGGGCATGAAAATGTAAGAATCAATTTTCTGTGGCCTTGATGCCAAATATCAATTAGGCCATAATAAATTATCAATTAGATTTTCATCCAAATTTATCCTTAAATTAGGAAGGGCAGGCAAATTTTATTTTTAATTTTTTTCTTTTTTGGTGGAAAATGACCTAAAACTTAAGAAAAAGGATCAAATTTCTATTAAAATAAAAAAAAAAAAAAAAAAATGTATTGAAAAAATAGGGGCAGGTGGGCATGAAAATGTAAGAATTAATTTACTGTGGCCTTGTCATGAATTTTTTTTTAAAATGGTTTTATTTCTAACATTAACAATCTAACAACATTAACTTGACTATTTCCTTTCCAAGTTACATGTAGATGTAGAAATATGTATGTATTCTAAAATTTGTCTTTTTTTTTCACCTAAATTTTGACCTTGTTGACCTAATAACATTTACACACTTCAATCATACAGAAAAATTAACAATGAAAATTTGCTCCAGAACTGTTTTTAAAAAGAAGCCTTCACAATTTGATACAACATGTAATGAATAATCATCCTATTACCAATTAATCTTTAAATTAACAGTAACACATATTATGACACCTGTTGACTACTCATAGGTTGCTCTAAGTCAAAATCAATTTATCGCTCATGTGGACAACAGAAATTGATCATGTTAGCTAACACCACAGCATCTGTTTTTAGCTTTAATTCTGTTGTTGTGGTAATGTTACTGAGCATAAATGCAGTAACGACTTTTATATTCATTTACAAATAATATTGTATAACTGACAGAAAAAGATGCAAATGATAGCCTTGTAAACGTAAATCTGTTTATGTATATGTTGAGTTGCGCTTATAACAAGGAAAATGTTAACTGTATCGATGGTTCCCATTATATAACATGTATGTATGTTACTGGTAAGTAGACAGAATGTTTTGCTTTAGTTGTCTCACCTACCAGTCATGTTACACACGATCATGTTAACTTTTAAAAAATCAATCTTCTTATGCTGTAATGATTACCCTTTAGCTGGGTCAACAACTATTTCCTTGGGTTTATCCTCTCCATGTACTATGACATATCGACTTCCATTACTGTTCAGCTTGATGACCTCTATAATGTTGTGACCTTCATCAACCCAATACACGTTACCTGTAAGACCATAATATTATAACAATGCTTAAATCAAGCAACTTTAGTGTAGTAATTATACAGCAACCACTGAGGATTCACAAAAAATATTTAGCATTCCTAATATATTTTTTTGTCTTAATGTAAGATTTAATTTTACATACATAACTTAAATGAATATGCATTCAAAATCATGGTTTTTAACCTATCAAATTTCAGTTCATGCAAACATCTTTAAAAATTCTGTCATGTCAAATTTGGATGGATGGATGGCTGCTTAATGTCCAGCGGGTATAATCTTTCTAGTCAAATTTGGGCACATTAAAGAAAAGAAGCAAAATCTAGGTCAAATCTACAACAGTTTCATATACCTGCAATCCAGTCGACTGCTACATCAATAATGGATCCTAGATCATCATCCACAATTGTCTCCCTTTCCATCAAATCCCGCCCTATACGGGAGATTGACTGAGACTTGCTGTCCATCCAGTAAATATGATCTTTTTCTACAAAACATAATAATGAGTTAAAAAATCACAACAATCCCTGAATGCTGAACCCTGTTCTGTCAAATAGATATGGATACAATATTAGTCTTAAGAAAAAGAAAAAATAGTAGAATACCAGCAAGACATTCAAAATCAAAAGTCCATAAATGTAGATTCTCCTGCTTCCCGTGGGTTACGATATTTCTCCACTCGAGATAGTTAAATTTTAACCATGAGCCTTGGCGAGCTGATTAAAATTTTAACTTTAACTATCGAGAGCAGAGAAATATTGTAATTCACAGGTAGTACAAGCAGAATTGATTTCTCCTTTGATTTAAGTGCACAGTTTGTCAGTATAATTCCTATATGGACCCTCAACGATAGTGCCGTTACCAATGACGTTGCCAGTGATGCGACATCATAATTATTTCTTTTACCAATGACAAACCGAGAATAAAGGAGAAACGGGCAGGAATTCGCATGAAGAAATTTTAACCACTAGTGGTTAAACAAATTGTTCTCCACTCAGTCAAGAAAGTTGAAAATGTACCTAATTATGGGAGAATATGCATTCCAGTACATTCCTTTGGGTAATTTTGATTTTTCTTATTTTGGACAGGCTTTTACACACAGTATGTGATATGTGACAATGGCAAATGAAGTGCAAAATTAAAGGCCAGTCTATAGCAATATTTGAATAATATCTGTATATATATTTAGGTCACTGTACAAACCTGATTTCTTTTGTACTCCATCACAGACATTTCAAACAGCTGTGCATTAGTTAATCCTATACCACAAAATGTCAGGTATTTCTCAAATAACTGAAAATAGAAATTTTAAGATCATATTCACTTGACGGCTGCTAAATATAAGTTTACGACAAAAGCTGAAGGTGGTATACTGGAACCTCTGAAAATTGGCTACAGATGTGACTGAAAAAAATTGACTGGTTTTCAGAAAAAACAGTTTTTGAGGTAGCCAAAATAGGTTCTTTGAGCTGGTTTTATACTGCATGCGAATGTGACTTTTGTGATTACTGTTTGTGTATTTATAACACTGCATGTAAACTACCTGGAAACTATAATTACTCTGCTATTAAAAATTGCATGTCCATTATCAATCACCAATACTTTGAACTTGTGGCATATTTAACTGTTTGACTGATAAGTTTGCTTCAAAGATAAATTGAGAAGCTGAATTTCATGACAAATTTTCGGTATTTTGGTATATAACATGCGTCAAGAATTTAGAACTTGGAAATGCCTGTTTCAGGTTTTTGTAACAGTATACAAACGTATTAACAAGAGAAAAATTCTGGAACAAAAACAATCAACCAGTATACAAAGAATTACTGTTTTTCAGGAGGTTCCACTACTGGCTGTGTGGTTGGAATTCAATTCTTCTTCAAGTTTTTGACATTTGTCAATTACTTAGCGATTATCTCCCCTGAACACTTAACCATTAAATATGTGAATTTCAGTAATTTTGTTTATAATATGATGGGAAGGTTGTTATTGTCATTTATCAAATACTTTATTTATCATCTCTCCTGTATACTGACCAGTAAAGATGTGATTTCCAGTAATCAGAGGGAAAGTTAGTCAATTTTTCAGCTAATTACCTCCCCATAAATATATTAACCTGTTCATCATCTGATTGATTTCCAGTAGTTTTGTATTTAACCTGAGGTGAAGTTTGTTGTAATTATCTGTCAACTACTTAGTTCATTATCTCCCCTGAATACTAACCTCTTCATCATCAACAGTAAAGATGTAATTTATGATAGTTTGGTTACTATTCTATAGTGAAGGTTGTTGTCATTTGTCCATTACTAGAATGAGAAGACTACTGAAGTTCATAAACCCCCCAGAGGACCAGATAAGACCATTACCAACAAAGGATCAAACACAAACACAAATGTGGAAGCAAAAACAGACTTAACAAACACTGAAAACTAAAGCTAGGACAATATGAACTCCCATAAAAACTGTGAGTGACATCAATTACTGAATTGTCTACCCTGAATACTAATCCAACCGATTCATCAACAGTAATAATGTGATATCCATTAGTTTTGCTTATATTCTGTGGGGGGAAAGTTGTTGTTGTTTGTCAGTTACTTATCTCCCCTGAATACTGACCTGTTCATTATCGACAGTAAAGACATAATTTCTAGCATTTTTACACAATTCTGAGGGGAAGATTGATGTTGTTATATGTCAGATGTTTATCTCCCCATATACTACTTGTTCATCACCAACAGTCAGGATATAATTTCCAGTAGTTTAGATTATAATAGATCTGTGAAAAAGTCTGTTGCAATATGTCAGCAGGGTTTCGTAATTCCCATTTCCCACTACCCACGGAAAGTAAACTTTTGAAAAGGGAAAGTGAAAATCTCCTGTAACTATTAATTGGGTAGGTAAGTGAAATTTGGAACATTTTTATGTGTTCATGATGCGCTGGGAAGCCAGTTTTGCAACTGGGTAAGTTGATGAATGTCTAAGGTTTCCCGTGGGAAAGTGCACTTTGAAAAAATTATGAAGCCATGGTCATTCAGTTGCTTACCTTCCCTATTTACTAACCTGTTCATCATCAACAGTAAAGATGTGGTTTCCAGTAGTTTTGTTTATAATCTGAGCCACCCCTATCACTTCTCCTTCATAATTAATTATTGGCATACACAATATGCTCCTTGTCCGGTATCCAGTCTTTTTGTCCACATCTTTGTTAAACCTTGGATCCTGAAATATATTCCAAGATATTTACGTCTTAAATAGTGAAACCCAACAACAAATTAATTACAATATAAAGATTTTGAGTGAGTATTTTCAACAAGCAAAATGAAAGATTTTTTATGTATATTTATATATAATTTTCTTTCTGTCAAGCCTTCAAATTTTTTTGAAAAGAAATTACAGTAAAGTGCAGTAGTCTCCCTTTATTTGACTACATCTGGTAAACAGACTGTGAAGAATTGGGCACAAACAAAAATGCAAAGCGTACAGCAATACATTGATTATGGATTACTCTTTAACACTGTTTAAGCTTAAGTACCATTTTCATGATTGTCCAAAAGGCACGTCTATAATTACTAGAAAGATTAATATCTCATTTTTGGGCAGTAGGGCTCTCCAAACAACCAGATTTAATTTTCCAATGTCCAAAGGACAATTTCAAAAGGTTAAACAAATGTGAGACTGCAGAAATATTTCATTATTCAAAATTCTATATAAATCCACAGTGACGTGAACTTTCGCTAATGAACACAAAAGCCTTCGAGTTAGTCTTTTGAAGATCCACTTGATCTCTGCCTATTGTCTGCTTAAGCTTACATAATGTTTCTTTACATAAATCTGACAACAAGTTTCATTAGGGATACATGTACTGTGGTCCTCTTGAAAATTTACTATTAAATTACCTCAGGTAAAATATTTTCTCTGATGTTTCATCACCATGATCACCATGATCACATTGATAACTGAGAAATAATAATTACTGTTTGTCACTATGAAAAAGCAATCACAAATCAAGCTAATTAAGTACAGGGATCCTAGACTCAACAGATCAGCTCCTGGATAGGAAACATGTGCATGTAACTGTGCTTTATATTAGTATTTCAAGCAACATTTAACATAATTTTACCTTATATCATAATTCTGTGTTTTGGCTGAATAAGAGTAATAATACTTTTGTGTCAATTCATAAAATTTTCTGTGTCCTTTCATGAACTCTAAAGTATTTGCTAAAAGTTCCATGCTCTGCCATGGTATTTGCTACAAATTTTTACTTTACAGAGGTGCTTGCAAATCTTGGTCAGATTTGCATCCTTTTTTTTTCTTTTCAAAGAAACAGTGATGGTAGTCATTCAGTCTTTGAATAATGCAGGACATTAATTTGATTTAAATGAGTTCATCTTGTTACACTACAACCCCAATGTTGAATATTGGGACATTATAATTTTGTCATTACTGGAAGTTGTACTCACTTGCTGTTCCTGGTGATTTTACATGTTGTGTATGTTATGTTCGGTAGAATTAAACAGATACATCACGATTGTGAGGGGCATTTGTGAAAAATATCAGTCTTGAGACTAAATTTCACTGTCTATTAACTGGTAGTTTTTGCAAATAAATCCTTGCAAACACGATATTTCTATTTAAAATATCCCTCACGCAGAACAAGGTGACTTCTCAAAGGTCAATTATGGCAAAAGTCACCAGAACTGTAACAGGAGAAATTTCTTTCAAGTAACTAGAAACATATAACTCTGTACACATTTAGAATGAGAAACATCAAGTTACCTCTCATCACAAAATAATATGGTAAGGCCATAATAAATTAATTACTAGATTTTCATCCCCACCCACCCCTATGTTTTCAGTGTGAAAATTTTTTGGGATTTTTTTATTTTGAGGATTTTTCTTCATTTTTTAAAGTATTTTCCATGAAATAGACAAAAATAAAAAATAAAAATTTGCCCACGCACCCTATTTCAGCAAAAATTTGGATGAAAATTTAATAATTAATTTACTGTGGCCTAAAAGGCAAATTAAAAAGTTATCAAAGAGAGATAACTTACTTACTAATGCATAATTATCTCCCTTACCTATCTTGTTAACTAGAAGTAACGTATGTTTTAGGACAAAGTTGTGAACTGCTGTCGCAGGTTTGAGTCCTGTTCTCCACGCTTCATGTGTTAAGCTTTCCAGGCACCTACAAAAACCCAAGGTTTGGGGTTTCACCGGTTCAGCTGGATAGCTGTTTCGGCTTTCCTCCCCCAGTAAGTCTGGTAGTCATGAAATAGCTAAAAAATTGCTGAAAGTGACGATAAACTCCAACAATCAACCAACAGAGTTGTGAAAGGGAGGAAACTCACTGATGCTTAGCTGTCTCTCTCTTACCGGTACCTAACAGAAAAGAAGGGTAAAAATTGTTTGTGTACTAAATCTTGACCAGTTGATCTACATACTTCATATGCTTCTTTGATATTAACTGTATCCTTCGTCTCAGCTACATATCCAGCTATACCTTTACCAAACGGTACTTTAATCTCTGTTTCCTCGGTATGTAAAGAGTCTTTAAGCGTAGATGTCTCTGTCACATCGAACAGTTTAGAGACAAGATGTTTGTTTTCCTTACTGCCCCGAACCAGGAATAGACTACTCCTGTCGCTTTTAGTCAGTACATTTACATTCTGTAAAATTTTGTGACATAAAACATTCACATCAAGTTCTGTAGCAATATCTTTGATCAATTCTGTAAATAATTCAGATTCTGACATTTTCTTTAACTCCGCCATGTTTTTCTTCTCCTGTTTGATACGGCTGATGTTACCCTCCACATATCTTTTAAACATGGAGGTTGTTATTGAGTTTCTAGGAGCAGTGTTGAACATTGGTAATTTTCTGGGTGTACTTGGCTTTATATCGCTGATTTTCTTAATCAGAGTTGGAGTACCATGTTTCTTCAGGTGTTCCAGAATAAATTCTGTGTTGTTGAGCAAAAACTGCTCCACCTGGTCTTCTGCAAGCTTACTTTCTTCTGCGACTGTTTCCATCTTGCTATTTTACCAAAGCCGTCAGAATTATAAATTTGTAGATTTAAATATTTTGTCAGCTAGCTGTATGTTAATCTTATACAATAGAATGTTCTTCCTTTATATTTGTAACGCTCAACATCTTTTACTGAAAATTTATCAGTTCTAGAACATTATGGAAGTAAAAACAATGGCAGTTCATGCTGTCCAACTGTATTACTTAATACATAGATACACATCTTTTTCCATCATGCTGGTAAACTGACTTGGTGCTGGATTCTGACAGAAACTTCTGAAAAAGAAAAGAAAATAAAGTAAGATCAGGGATTCAATTTACACTTAAACAATGAACATCCTCTAAGCCAAGTATAAAACATTAAATGATCTGTTTTACAAACACATAAAAAAGAATAATCATTTGCAAAACATCGCTACAACCAGAAAGAAATGGCAGTCTTCCATAGACAAAAGATTTAATTTAGGGTCAAAGTCATTGGAAAAGATTTTGAGCAGATCTTCTGCTGTTTGACTGAATTTAAATTCACACTCTTTGACAGTATATTTAACACTAGGGGGATATATATTGAAAATCGCTGCCAATGCCTGCATTTTAATAAATCATAACTGAAGATGCAGAGCTACATCAAAAATACATGCTTTATATACAGTGGCAGGTGTAATACATACACAGGTGGCAGTTTATGGCAAGAACAACTAGTCCAATGCCGCAGTTTAGTACAAATTAGTATGGGTAGTGAGAACTTGTCCTAAAATTCACTTGACCTAATTAAATAGTAAATACTTTCCAAAAAGTATGTCAAAAACTTCTTTTGCACAGTGAAAAAATATGACTAACATTTGCAGTTGAACCAAGCATTTTACCAAATTTTTTATTTGCACTGTCTCATTATGGACATGTTATTTATCTGCCACCCCACACTCCCCCTTCCTCTTTTCACCACAGAAAAATCAAAAGGTCATCCCCTAAGCTGATTTATTTGGAATACAGACACTAAATAATTTACTTACGGTTTTCAGACATTGTCATTAGGAATATTAAGTAAATTAATATGATGACACCTAAGAATTGATTAAAGACAGATCAATACCGCCACAGAGAATCTGATTCAAATCAAAGTTTTCATGTAAATTGAGAAATCTTGTTAGTATTGTAAGAAGTGAAGATTATGTCTCGTTATCTAGCTGTATAACAAATACATTAAAGAAATAGAACTCTAATCTATCATTTTCACAATACAGCAAGTCATCATTATCTGCAAGTAAATTAAAATCATCATTGATCTATCCATATTTCAAGTTACAATATAACAAGTTACTAAAATAATGTGTAACTTGCAGCCAGTGATGAAAACAAAAAAAAAAAAAAGAAAAAAAAAAAGCTAATATATAATTTTCTGTTTATCAGACAATAAATAAAGTATAGTTTTGAAGGACATATCTGAGTGACAACTATGTAAAAACTCGAAACATGGCGCGGGCTTTGTTATTTTCTGCAATTTCTTGTAGGGGGGTTTTCCCTCTTCAAAGCCCTCCCCTCGATATCTCTTGAGAATTCGTTCTCCTGGTGATCTGTTCCATTATGTCACTAAGACATGCTTAAATAAAGTCTCTATGAC
>JAOXYI010228523.1:0-10919 GCA_028566495.1 Lithophaga antillarum
AATCCAAGATGGCTGCCACCGCAGGATATAGTTTAACACTGGAGCCTAATGAGTCTTCATAACAAATATTGTCTTGTAATATTTTTCAGTTTCTGTCAGTTTATAACCAGGTGAGCGACACAGGCTCAGGTTAGCCTCTAGTCATACATCCTAGATTTGAGTTTTCCATCTGTGTCAATTTCCATGAAAAAGTCTAAATATAAAGCAAACCTTCTTGTCTCTGTAGTATTCTTATTTCAAGTTCACTAGGGTATATGAGGTGTAAACACTAATGTAATCATTAATTATAATTTACAACAAGTAAGGTAGTAAAAGTTTATTACAAAAATTATTTCGACTTATAATCAAACTAATTGCAGGATACAAATAGATTGCAACTAATCCAATAACACATTAAAAATCGTTATTTAAGTAGAAATCTCAATAATATATTATTGTTGTTAGATAATAATTAATTTCCAACAGACGGTTAGTGAATTATTATCATTGACAACTTACCAATAGCTCTTTGTTGGAAAAAAATCGGCTTTCTAAACTGTTTTATTGCGAATATATTATCAATGTCTTCCTACTTGTAAACAATGTGTAAACATGCTAGGAAGCTTGGAAAGTACGAAAAAAACTCAGTCAACTAAAACAACAGACACTTGTATAACTGGGTCATGACTCCACAAATATAACAAATAACAAATGAATAAGTGTTCATTACAATGAACATAATTAACGACCTAACAATCGGTACAGAAATTACGGCAATGATATAATATAAAATAAATAAATGCGACCACCAAGATTAGCATATTTTGTACAAACATTAAACAGTTCGACTTTTTCTGTGTTTTTTCTGCTAATAATTATAATTAATGATTGATAATTATAACGATTTGGTTACATTGAAATCGAACTTTGCGTAACTTGTTAAGAAGTGTAATCTTACAATGCGGATTTACTAAAAATACAGTAAATAATTTACTGTTAATGAAATCGTTAGAATGTGTACTGCAAATATTATGCGCTAAAGTTACTTAAGCCTATTAGTGTATGTACGGTAGCCCAACTGCCGGAAACTTAAGGCACGTCAGCATTTGACATCACACTGCGCTTGTCGTCCATCAAAGTCGTCCGAAAATTTTCAATTCTCTTCTCTGACCCCACTGCATAGTTTAAAAGCAAAATTACAACAATGTTCTTGAAATGTTCTCCAAAAGTTTGTGCTTTCTGATTGATCGAAGGTTCAACGATGCCACAAAATAAATAAATGTAATTTAATTCATTAAGATTTCAAAGATTTTCTAACTTAACCACGTTCCAATGGAACCCATAATCATTAGATTGTCTTCTACTGAATAGGCATTTTTTCACCGACATTAAATCCAAAATGACAACCATCAGCGACCGTAGTACAATATAATACTCCTTGGGAAATGTGTGCAAATATCCTCTCAGAAACTGTTAAGAAAACTATAGCAAAACTGCTATCATTGAATTGACTTTTACAAAATGTGTTTTATGCTGATCGGAAATCCATCAAGGCCGATATCGCATGACATACTTTAACGTACGACCATAAGGGTGACATGTTTAAAGATCTTTTAAAAGAATACGGAGTCCATAGGTTAACATTGAAACGTCTTGGAAATAAAACATATGTTTGAAAATCTTCTCAGAAATGAATGAGATAGCAGAGTGTTCATTAAAGATCATTGGCTGCGTATTTATAACGTTTTAATATGTTAATTTGAAATATATGATAGCTAGCACAGCATGACATAGTTAAGTATACATACCAAATTTGGAGACTAAAGTAAAAAGCACGATCTGCATGACACAAGACAACACCAACCAACAAATGGAAAACAAAACATAACCAAAGGAGCAAAAACATGGAGCCTTCGAACTCTAGATCTGACAAAAACAAGGAGTGACACCAAGTACTCCTGAAGGGAAATCATCTGTTGTACATTTAGCACAACCTAGATAGCCAATATTCAGTCGTTGTCTGTATGTAAGGGACAAAGGCAAATATTACAGTGTTAGAAGCATGTCTTTAACAAGCTGAGGAATGCAATTTCCGTGCTGGTCAACCAATTCATGATGACGACCGTAAAACGTTTGCAGTGATAAACTTATTTAGGTTCTTGGGTATCCTTTTTTGAGCACCGTTCCTTCTTATAAGTAGTCCTCGTTCCAGGAAGTCTTATAACTTAACTCAAAATTAAAGTCTACAATGGGAAACTAAAATCATCAAGTTTGTCATACATATTAGACCTTATCTGGCCTTGGTCAATCTCGAGGAATAAGTGCAAGTACGAAGCAAGATTTGTTGAGTGTCTGTAGTGTATTTCATTTCAAGTTCACTATGGTCTACAAGATGTAGGTAGTAAATTGAAGTTAGATTATTTAGTGACAGGATGTCATCTATGTAGCGAAAGGTGAAATTAAAAGACGGGATAAGCTTTTGACAATCCCTTGAATAAATTCCGCCTCCTATGAATATAAGAATAAATCGGCGAGTAGGGGTAAACAGTTTGTGCACATTGGAATACCAACAATCTTTTGTAGAACTTGACCCCCGAATTCAACAAACATGTTGATGATAGGAAAATTCAATATTTCGACAATATTGTCTTCCATTTACTTGTAACGTGAAACAGTGTGTTTCTGCACAAGATTTGATTTTCTCTGCTTAAAACTAAAATCTTAGATCTACGTTAACCATTTTCTTTGAAGAACTGATTTTGGTATACTACTTTTTATTAAAAAAATGAGTGAATCAGTTGTTTTAACAGCTGTTTTAATTTTGAGTGTGGTATTGTAGTGTAGTGTGGAGAATTTGGTTTTAATCTGGCGCAGTGATTGAGATTTAAATGTTTGATAAATCTTTCGAGTTTTTCAGAATCCACGTCTAATTCACATTGCTTCTGGGAGTAAGTTAGGTCACAATATTTATGGAGGCTATTTTTGACTGCTGACAGTGTTAATGTTAGAACTTTACAAAAGAAGTTTGCTGGAACACCTGGAAGAGCCTGCCATATGACATTGCTTGTATGAACATTTATGTAATTTTGGTATCCAGCACAAGGCGGAGAAAGTCACCTGATTATCATTTGTATTTATACCAAAAGGAAAAGATGACGAACTTGTAATTGACAACAATCTCCTCCTTTGACAGAGTTTGAGATGTATAAGTAAGCTTATGACGTACATTATTGATGCCTAGTTCTTTAATCAGACAGTCAAAATAATGTATTTTGCACACAAATGCTAATTGTTAGATGCCTTGTTTAGAACGACATCACATTTATCATAAAGTTCAACAGCTGGATCCCTGAAAATAGATGTTACTTTCGTGTTTGTGGACCATTGTACTTTCTTAATTCGTATTTGTATTAACAATATTACAGACGTAACCCATTCCGCTTAGTCCTGATCAAAATCCATTAATAACTAAAATTCCTTTTCCAGTTTATGGACTAAGGCTGTGGATATTTAGATCCCTGGCCAGTAGTTTAGTATTGTTATCTATATTCAGGTAACCGGCGATAACATGCTCAACAGGACTATATTTGTAAGATGACGAAGAACAAGACAGTCGGGGTGTTCGTCTACAGATTGTCTATAATATTGAGTTCCCTGCATTACTTTTTTTCTGACATTTTTGGATTAAATTTGTTCGATGTAAGTATGGGATATTAGAAGTGCTGATTTGTCATTTTGGACCGTACAGATCTTTGGTGAAATATCTTGCTAGTGCTGATAATATCCAGACCCTTCTTTGCAAACTTAATTTTAAAGACTGAAGTGATGTTTGACGTCTTCTTCCTTGAAAGTTCTAACAAGACTGAATAGTCTATAATAAACAATATCCATACTGATTGCTGTCAGTTTACATTTCACTGAACGTTGTTCAGTGACATAGGTATTTTTAGATCTTTGAACAAGGAATTTAGTTTCTAAAGTGGAAAAGAGTATAGTTATTTCGAATATGATGAATGCCAAGTGATATCTGCATAGAAAGCTATTGGACATGTGTTTATATATGTGTAACTCTTTACTGTTCGACGTTTTTGGCTGAATTTCAATGATCGTACTAGAATCATTTTGACTAACCATATTTCCAGAAGTCAAAGTGTGAAATATTTCAACTTGCAGGTTTGTTTTTGACACTAAAGCACAAAGTCAGTGTGCTTTGGTCACGTGGTACCAGTTCAAAAGGTCACGTGACCCCATTTAAAGAAAACATGTAATATACTGCGTGTTGACTTCATATAAAAATTACTATGTTGTACTCTCAAATAGCATAAGGTCGATATCGGTTTTGTTAATTTGTGTCTGCAATACCCTTTGAAACATAAAGTTGTTCAAAAAACTATAAAAAAATGTCTAAATTTTGCGAATTCAATCAGTAACATTTTTTGAACAAAAATACCTTATATGCAAGCTATCAACATAAGCAAACAAAGAAAGATGAATGCATTAAAGAAACAAAATAGAAAGAAAAGAAAAAGCATAGGTCAATGTTTATTTTCCACGTTGTACTCCATTCACCTCTATAATCTGGATTTGAAATTCGAGTTGAGTTATTTAATATTATAAATATCAAATGATCTGATCGAGGATCGAGCCCGCTGCATTATAGACTTTAGATGATTCCGTGGGACCTGCCATTCTTATGTTTTTTTTCTTGAAAATTTTAGCTATATGAACCATGTCCATGTAGAATAACTTGAAACGATATCTTGAGTGTGCAAAGCTTGAACTTCATACAGACATTATTCACGGAAAGTTTTCTTTAAAGGATTTTTCTTTATCAGTAATTTTCAAATTTTCTTCCCGCTTTGTTTTATTTTTTTAATTTCTTTTGTTTTGTGTTTTTCGTTTGTTTGTTTGTCTTTTTTATTGTTTTTCTGTGCTGTTGTTCCTTTATTAATGGTTTTTGTATTGTCAGGTATCCGGTGACAGGGAATAATATTGCCGACAATGGTTAGTTTAACATGACGAACTTGAACCAAGATATAATTAATACTCAAGTTTGATATTTTGCTGTACCTTTACAATGTATTAATGACAGAGCAGCAAAGTAAATAATGTGTTTTCAAATTTACGTAAAATATGCTACAAATTGATGAAGTAATCCATGACTTAACACGGCTTTTAACTGTAATCCGTTTTAACACGACATTTCTTTGGACATGAATTGAATCGATTTGCTTCGATTTTTTAAAGATTGTACACAAAAAAAACCATGCCTAATTCTTCCAGGTACGTGCCCTCTTTTCTAGCAACTAGACAGTATTTGAACATATTATTATACAGATGTGATTTTCTATCTGAAAGCTGATATAAATAGCTCTCGTTTCAGCTATCAGTATTCGCCTTTCTATGAAATAAACTAAGCAAATAAGGTAGTTTTGAGTGATATTTTCGGGGACGAAAAATTCTCATGTCGCTTTGAAGGGACATACAAACGGAAAAGGGTTAAAGATTCGTCAATCGGCAGAAATATTCACTTGATGGTGTCTACTTAATTTTTTTTTATTCGAAAATCCGAAATGGCTCCACCATGGGACACTGTTAAATGTAGGACCGTAGGAAAACTATGTTTAAACATGTTCTTATCAAGGGAATTTTTCTGGAAACGTTTTTGTGTCCAGACAATGGAAAATACCTTCGGATAGTAGGATGAGTTGAGATTAGATGAATTAATTGTCCAGAATCAACCAGGTCATCAACTGAAAGTGTAGGTGTCTCTAGCAAATAAATTGTTTTAACTACTTGAATAACAGTAGTTCAACATGTGATATGAACTAATTTTGAGTAATTTCTCTGTATTATCAATTTTATACAGTGTTTGAACTTTTTACCTTGCTGTAATTGTGTAAACCTACAAAATGTTTGTCTTTTCCCATTACAATTGTTACTGGTGTTGGTGTTCTAGAAACCTTCGAAATTTTACGATGTAATACGTGCAGTATTATATATTGGTGAAATCAAAGTTTTTCGTCTTCCATTTTAGGTACGTCTATGCAAAGTATAACTACAGAGGCAGTTGAAGTAGACGACACGCGAGGTAAAAAAATATTTTATTGATTTGTTTGCAGTATTGTTAAAAATGACAATACAGGAATTCCTGAATTGTAAAAATAAACATATTGGTGATTGCAGTGTTGTTGTAAACGACAGTATCGCAATTCCAACATAGTGAAAAGGATAATCAGATACTTAAATTATGTTTATTTGTTTTTTTTTTAAATACTGGAATACCAGTATTCATCGATATCTTTCTCTCTCTTTAAATCTTGAATACCAGCATTGTGACATTAAACCATAATGGAATACCAGTGTCTTTCCAGTATCTGTAATTCTGAAACACCATTATCTGTAGAACAGCAATATTGCCCAGTATAGTATTTATAGTACTGGAATTCCAGTAATTCTAAAAAAATAATTTGTTATAATTTAAATATCAACCTTCTACAAAACGATACATATACATATACAATGTATTATTCCCAGTTTGATTAACAAAGATGCGAAAATTTGACAGAACCGTACTGAAATTCTGTTTTACCAGTATCGTGGTAGTCAAACAAAGATTCATATGTGACACAGTTAAGAGAAAATTTTCTCATTCTATGTCAGGGTAAAATGCATGTTTCAACTGATAGCACATGGTTGATGGCCATCGAAACGTAAAAATATTATTCTACATACAGTCGTTACATCCTTGAAAAGAAATTAATTATAATTATGTTGATGTCATTGATCCAGTAAAGACAAAATTACGCATTAAACGGAATACCATATGCATCAATTGTAAACAAAAATGCTTAAATGGCACAGGGTTAATTAAGATGAAGATTACAACAAGCGGAATGCATTTATCAAAAGTTTAGTCGCAATAATATTTGATCTTTCGGTTTTATTTTTATTTGTTTTATTTTTTTTTTTATTCTATTCGTTTATTTATTTATTTTGTAATGTTTTAATTAAGTGTCTTGTCCAAAATATAAAATAAACCAAAATCAGTTCGAACTCATGAGTCCAAAGAAGATGACAGATCCAAGTGTACAAATAGCTGTGATTGCATGAAACACAGAAAGGGGTGAGACCAGATGCATCGACAAGTAAGCATCTTCTGCTATGCATGCATCAGGTGTCATGCAACCTCAAAATGATGTCCGGTAGCAAACCTCACAAGAAGGTACAGAACATATTCGGCAGTAAATACAAATGGACATGTATAGGGTCTACGATGACGAAAATACTTCCAAACCAGGGCTAGCGATAATAAAAATAAATGTATATCTAACCCATTTCCATACATACTAGATCCTTTATCCGGTGTCCGTACAGTAACTAGACTTGCACTGATGGTTTTAATCTTTAGATATTGTTTAACAATCATAGCAATATATGGTACAAGGTATTCTGAAATGTCATTAACGGGGATGCAGTTGTTGGGTTTAGTATCTAAATAATCTAGAAATAAATTTATGTTTATACTGACTTCTCAAAAATAGTTTTTTGCGTGTCTTTTACCGTATTTAAACTCTCATGATTCCGAACTTAAAATGCAGAGTATCACTGCTTTTTTTTCATATTGCCAACGTACTATTGCCAGTCTTTTATAGCTAGACGAAGTTCGAATCAAAATAGTTTTCGATCATTGATCTGGACTGAAACAATTGAAAAAAAGTCATCTATTAGTTTCTACCATATATTTTACTTATTGTCAATAGTTTCAAACCAAGTTTATAACTGAATATGATTGATATGATATTCCTTTAAAATAAAATACGCAACACTTCCATATAGTAAAAATGTTCCTTTTACACTCTCAACTCTTCTTCTTCACTGAGCATCTACCTCATTTTTGTGGATTGATATTTGTATCCAGAATTTCTTTCAACACCAACATGGTTGTGCAATATACTATAAATGTCATTGTTTGTTTGCCCCATTTGTATTGTATACACAGGGGATACTACGTATGTAAATCTATGGATCTTGCGACATCGCGTTAGCGACACCAGGTTTCACCCATATAATTTGCGATCTTATTTTTCCTTTCTGTTTTTAAGGTTGGTTAACTATCTTTTAGCTTTCATTAAATATTATTCTATTACGAACTTCTCCCTTGTAGGAAGTAATATTTGTCATTCTTATGTATATTTTGACGTCATTGGACTTCTGTGAAATGAAATGAACTTCAATGAATTCAGATTTCACTGACGGAGGGTATTGATTATTTTCGCTTAAAGTTAGTCGTATATGTCAGAAAACATCTTTATATATTTGTTTACCTTCTTATTAATTAATTAATTAATTTTTATTTGCAAATTGAGTCATCTTTATTACATGATTAATTGGTTGATTGAATGTGGCGTTAACGTCACTTTCAGCAATTTTTCAGATATATCGTGGCGTCCATTTTTTACTGGGGGAGCCGGAGTAACCATTAAAAATCCTCGACCTTCGACAGAAAAATTATTAAGTTTGGAGCCGAGCACACCTCGTCACGAGCAAGACTAGAACTCAAAACGGCAGTGTTGACACGCTTGTGATGATTAGTAGACATGACTAACTACTCAGACCACTCGGCCACCGAGGCCCCTCATCCTTATTAAAAAGATTTAATGATTTGATTTGATTTAAATATTTTATTTTGTAGATGTATTGGTATATCTACAATCTTTTTTTTTACAGAAAAGATGTTGCTCCTTGGACTGCTTACGACATTTCTACTTATGACAGTTTTGATCATATTTATCGTACTGATGTATAAACGGAGGAAAAAGAAAGCCTCCCAATTTCCAAATTCTAATCTGCGGGCTCAAAACACAGACGGGGCGCAAGTTAACTTTAATGAAATGACAGATAATCCTGTAGCTAATGAGAGAGAATCGGTAAATGTTGTCGAATATGTAATTCCGGAAGTACAGGATAGTGAAATGCACAGAGCTGAATCGAATAATGGGCAGTATGTAAACATCGAACTTTTTGCCGGCAATACTATAATCGACTCCCAAACTATGGAAGATGATGAAAACTTACATCCATATGAGGGACTCTCAGAAAATCGAACAATTCCATATGGAGATACTGGAGATCAAATCCAAAGTTCCAGTTACCATTATTTGGACGGAAACAAGAGCAGTCATTCTTACGAAGCATTGACAAGTAATCGACAAACAATGTCTCATTTATATGCAACAATATAAATGATAAACTTCAGAGACTATTCGATCAAATCAGTTTGTTCTACCTTTATAAAATCATTTTGTAATACAACACGTGGAGGTTATAAAAGCATTATAACGTTGTTTTTTTTCTAACCAATTATCATTAAAGTACGTGGAATATATTTTTGAAATATATATTTGAATATTCAACATACGCGATTAATTGTAAAAATCATCAAATGTAATATTTAAAGTTTAATAGAAGAATCGGCAGCATTTCTGCTATCTGTCATGAATATTAGCTTTATCTATTTTTATCGTATACCTGGGTTATACTGCATTATCGACATTTATCATACCTTTTATCACATCATTGCTATCATTATCCATTGGACGTTTTAATACAATTCTCCCAACATGAGGTTTGAAACCCCAAAAACCTATTTATGATCAAGTATGCAGGAGCAATTCTAGATATTTGAAAGGATAAATATACGAACGACGCTTTGACCGATGTTTCTCTTCATAAAGCCACCCATAGGTCTTAAACAGTAAGCAAATATCCTTCAAATACATGTAGGATGATATTAACACTATTCCGCAAAATATTATCCTAGCTGTTAATAAATGCAGAAAAGTTTGATAAGAAAAGATAGAAAAGTGGAAATAAATTCAGGATGAAATGAATTCATTAAATTTGTCACGGGATTAGTTGTAAGTTCGACAGAACTTAATGGAAAACGTAAAACATTTACAAGTACAACAATAAATTCCACACGTTAAATCTTAAATGCTTCATGTAAACAAGAACAATGAGACAAAATTGCAGAAAATTAAAGTCAATTAGGAATATTGTACATATTAGGCTATTAATGTTAAGGGTTCACGGAATTGTATACGAACTTTTCTTTCGTTGTGTTTCCGATTAAAATTATTACATAATATTAAAATGTCTTTATTCATTATCAACGATCGTATCACATATTTCAATCAACTTGAAGTGGATGACCTCATGATTTAAGGATGATTCTCGTTCAAACATTGTTTTGGATTCGTTGTGTTCATTGACTAGCGTCATCTCAGATAACTAGGAGTCTGAGCCGGTATTTTGGAGTATTGAACATATTTGCTAAATACAGTAATTGAAAGAAGCAGACCATTTCAACAAGTGTAAATATGTTTAATAACTCCAGATATACCAGAGTCTCCAGTTGAGCTACAGAGGAATTAATTCGAAATTGATAAAGAATTATATTAACAGGGAATCATCAAAGCGTTTTGAAACATACATATTACTTGCGAATGCTCGAATAGGTTAAACAATATCAATTCTCGACGATAGTAACATTTTTCACTCATCTTTTAATGAAGATATCGCATTTGAAAAAGAGTTCACTATGGCACTAATTTGGGTTTAAAAAATATAGGGTCTCGTGTCTTTTGTTTGTTTAAACTTTCAGCTTTAACACCACAATAACTACATTTGTACCACTGGTTTTTAGTGATTTATTTAATCAATATCATATTTCATTTCGTTAAAATGTTTACTTGCGTATCTATAAACAATGGATTTTCGGTTCATATTCATCAGTTACTACTTCATTACATGTAACACCGGAATAAATATTCTTCTTGCTTAGAATGAGATTTGTGCTATTAGAAAGGCGTGAGAAAACCGAAGGAGCATTCAAGGTGGAACAATCCGAGGACACAGGCAACATCGGGAACGAGGAA
>JAOXYI010228633.1:0-10917 GCA_028566495.1 Lithophaga antillarum
GGACGCGATGTATGTGTATCAGTTACCCCCGAGGAGCTAATATTGCCCCTATTCTAAAGTCGGATCTCATAATTAATGTCGATACATCAATCGAATGGTATTATTAGTGCTGTTTTGATATTACGTAACTTATCTTGAAAGGTCTCAAATTTTAAATAAATATGTTATGAATTTAAATATTTCCGGCTGATTAAAAAATTAAAATAGATCACGTGTTTAGAAGAGTCTCTTGTGTGATGTTAAGGGAATAAAAATTGAAATTAAATTTTAATCTTTTAAATATCTCAGATTATCATCATAATTCAGATAATTCGGTGTTTTGAACATTTATTCTGGTCAGATGAGTTATAAAAATTGACCAAGATCAAGTTTTTCCAAAGAACCTCAAGAGTGTATGGCCCTTAAACGAAAATTAGAAATGATGCATGTATGCAGCTGAAAAGTAAATTCCAACATATGTAAAACTGAACAGAAAAACAATTAGACGAAAAGGTAAAATCGTTAGGTACAACACTACAATCAGTACTTTGCATTTGTCTGTACAATGTATATCTGGTATTGTCGTCAAAAAGCGGTCATCGCCTACTTTCTTAAGTCTTGATTAGCTATCTCGTTTGAGATGACATTTATCCTTTTATATAGTAATAGTAGTTCATAAATCTGTTACAACTTTTCTGTACCTTGTTCTTCTCATAACGTTATCCGTTCTTCACAAATCTATGAATTTTGCTGAAATTGAAGACTGTCATTTTCTACATTTTGTCATCGTAAGTGATAATTTCTGCTGACTATAGAAAAACTTTTGAAGTAACTGGAAATGACATTTGCTGCTTTGTCATGTAATATAACTGTTTTCAAAGATGGAATGTTGGTACTGGTAGTATTTCATCTACATATAGTGTTTTGCGATCTACCTTTTTGTACTCGTGTTGATCTTCAGGATTAACATATTTTACTGACTGACTGACTCTTCCCACAGAGGTTTTGTGTCTTACAAAGTATATTTTCACAAAAACAAGTTGTAACACATATATATGATTGCAATGGCATCTGATCTTCACCAGCTACTTCTTTATTTTCATTGGCATAGTGTTATATTCATTACGTGTGTCTTTTTGAATTGAAAAATCAAAATAAAACAATGTATTTTATATGTCATAGATATGTCTAATTTCTGGACGTGCATAATGATTTTCAATGGAGGGATGCCATGTCTGGTTAATTAAGTTGCAAGATTAAAAAAGAACTGGGGGTAAACAAATGGTTAAAAACATTAAAAATAGCAACCATCATTTCATGATGCAAGTAAGCAATTTTAAGATAATACATGCAATAAAAGTGATAAAATAGATTTTTGAAAGGGATGATCAATCACTTCTTGGCATCTTGTTCCGTGAAGATAAGTAATATGTCTAACGGTGCTCATCACAATTATAACTATCTCAGGTAAATGAAGAAACAGTTGTAGAAACTGCATATGCGTGCATATGCACTTTAATAACCAAATAACTATTCCACAAATATACAAAAGAAACACCAGTGGAAATTTAGATAAGATTTCTTATGTAAACTTCGTTGTTGTCGTTGTTGTTGTTGTAAAGAATCGGTGTCTAGTTCTGCTACGAGTTTGAATATAAAGAGCTGGTCCTTCTATAATTCCTCCTCAAAAAGCTTTCATTCCATGTTTTAATAAAAGGACTGGTCTGAAGGAACAAAATAAATGCTTTTATTTATCTATTTATTATTTCTTTAAATAAAAGTCTAAAATTTCTATTCCTTACGTGCATTGTTCACAAAACTGATTGTTAAGACATGAATGCAATTCACAAGTTCAATTCAAGTAAGCAATAACAGAATTCAATATTTATATAAAAATACTACCTTAGAACTCCTGCATACAAACTTTATTTGTTCTTCAAGTCAGGGAATATATGAAGCGAACAAAATTCTTTTTGTCTTATTGTTATTCTATCGTAGCTCAAAAGACATACATTCATATCAAACATCCTTTGCTGTCAGTAATATATCATTATTTGCTTGAATTCATAAATAAATATATTGTTAACGTGTGTGTGTGTGTGATACCTCATTAATTTGGACATTCAGAAATTATAAATTTTCAATTAGAATTTCAAAGTACTCTTGGTTTTGGTACGATTCAGGAAAGCTAAATAATAAAAGTAAAAATAAAATGATACCAAAATATTTCCGGTTATATATTGGTGGAGAATCCAGGCAGTGTATATTTGTAACTTTATAGAATATATCGTTCGCACAGAATTGACTATAATGATTATGAAAATGGGGTTCCTCATTTGATGTAGATATGACCTTTCTGATAGTTCATCATTATTTAGAAAAGGGAATTGATATAAAAATTCCTAATTCTTGATTTATCGATGAACTCAATTTGGACAATTTATTACTATTATTTTTATTATTACTAGTAACAGTAGTAGTAATTGTCATTTGCTGATCATGGTTCTCTGCTTTAGGCGTCAACGAATACTCATCTCAAGGGTGACGGAGGACTGTTACACATACCTCACCAAGAGAGACAAAATATTATTTAGATTACTCATTTTAATAGGCTGTGTTACTGACATAAATGTAAAATATGTGTTTGTATTGATGATAACGTAGCATTTGATTCATGACAATTTTCTAAATATTTAATTTTGGTGTTTTTCTTGTTTTCTTAAATGTAGTTACTATAAGAAATACACTGTTTTGTTTTAATTTAATTACAAAAAAAATCATGGACATTTTTTTAAGAATTTGTTGAAGATAAAATAATTAGTTAGACTGATTAGTAAAATAGACACATCGCCAAAGAAAGTAAACACTGTCAAAACTACTGTCACCATGATGGATCACTGAAATTAGTTTGTTGCCTTTTGAATGCTTTCCAGGAAGCAAAGGTATAACGTCAAGAGTCTGTGACAGAAAATCTAATTAGAAAAAACCGTTTCCAACAGTATAACCTAATCATCGCAAAATGGCAAAAATGTACTGATCAGGGAAATTGTCATTACAGATGGGTCTATCTTAAAAATAATGTACCTGGAAAACATGTTGTTTATGCAAATAGAAATATAGTTTTTACAGGTGATATTCTAATAATAAATATTTTATAGATCTGAAAAAAAAATCCTAGTTTTATTAACGAATATACATCTCATTCACTTCAAAAGTTTTGTTATTTAACGAGAAATGATTTACGGTGAACAAATTTGAAAAAAGCAAAATGCACAGTAATATAAAATACCTGTGAAACACTTTAGAACAAAAAGTGCAAATAATGTGTACAAGACGTATTCTTACTAAAGATAAATGTCACCTAAGGATCATAAATTGCACAAAAAGTAGACGATTACATATATGAATAAAAATGCCTGGTATTACAACATAAGAACAAGTTTGACAATACTCCTATACTATTTCTTTTGTTTCACCGTCCGCTTTCCTAAAAACTATAATTAAGTTTATTCTGTTTACTTTTTATAAAGAAAGATGCTTCTTAACATGGTGGTTTTTTTTACCAAGGTCATGGGAAACTTAAAACTAGAATCACCGCTGCAAAAAATGTGGGGGCACCATTATGAATTGATTAATCCATATGGAATTGTCACAGCTGGTTGCAGACATGTGTCAGATCTATTACTGTATCTCTTTCGTAATTGTGACTTGTATACAGTCTTTGAGAATTAGGACTCAGCATGCAGAGCAGATGAAGCTTACCCAATCGATGCACCTGTTCTCAGTCCCGGTTTTTTGTACAAGTTCGTGTTTAGTTTTTTTTTGTTTTTTTGTTTTTTTGTTTCGTTTTTCTCCTTTGTTCATACTGCAGTTGTCTTGTTATTTCAGGACAGTATTTTTTTCAGTTATTGGTATTCTACTGTAGCCTTTTATTCTATTATAAAGCCCAAAATAAACAAAGACAATTTGAACGAATTAATATAATTTCAAAAAAGCCTTTCAATGGTTCAAGAAAAACATACGCCAAAACGCCTTTTACAATACCTTTTGACTGAAGTGTTGATGTCATATATGTATAGATAGAAAAAATAACTCAAGAAAATGTTGAAGGAGATTCCTATAAAGCCAAACTGTCGAATTTAAAGACAATAAGGATTATAAAAGTTCAGACATTTTGTGAAAGTTGACTTACACAGTCACTTTTATGAAACTAAGATCTCATAAGTTGATGGCCAGACTGTGGGTTTTTTAATAAACCATTAAATATACTGAAATTAATATTTTATGTACAATATATGCATATACCCATGCACTTTATTTTCCAAATACATGCGAGTCCAATAAAAATAATACAAATGTTTTAGCGTTCGAATAATATTTATGGCTACAGGTATTTTTATCTTCATCTATTGTTTCACTCACGATCTTTTGTGATAATCTTTCAAAAGTAGAATATCTTCCGAACGTTCGGGACTATGTGATAAATTTAATACAAATACCCTGAAACTGCTGTTAATACTCTGACAACTGCGTTTACTTTGAAATTTTGGTTGTGATAAAATATTGTATTCGTTTACAAATTTAAAAAAACAAAAAGACAAATTCCTCCTCCAATCTCTATTTGTATTCGGAACAATTAGGTCTTAAACATGTTTTTCACTAGATTATTTTCGATTTTGGTTTTGTTAAATTGGTCAACACTGAACGTACATGTATTTTGTCTTCTGACAGACGATTCAAATAAACTTTTTTATATATTTAAACAAATGAATATTATATCGGAACGTCAGATTAACATGCCTGCTATAGATATCCAAAATACACTCAAATATTTCCACCCAAGAGAAGAAAATGTTGAAAATATTGAAGAATGACTTTGGTTTTTTTTTCTTTTCTAATGGATACTGGCATACTAAAATAACAAACTATATACCTTACATTTTGCGCCTAATTATAATCTGACAGCGAGAAAGTAATAACAGGCAATCAAAAGTGTCTGATATAACACTGCAGCAGTTTCAGGGACCAAATATCAAACTCTAGTAGTGTGTTACCGTATTTACTTCCTCCTCATTTAAACAAGATATCATCAGTATTTGCCGTAACATCCTGGCGTTAAAATTCAAAGCTAAATAGATACCAACAATACCTGTCTATCCACTATCAGCAAATTTATACAATATTTCCTTTTTTTCTTGAACATTTGCCAAAAACAAAGCGTATTAGTAATGACTGAAATAATTTCCACCATATAATGCGAACAATAACATAAAAGTACAAAAAGGTATAAAAAAGAAAAATGCGTTCGACTGATTGATTTTATTCTTATTAACGATGGTAAAATGAGAATAACTTTATTAGCTGTAAGAGAAATATAAAGTGCACATGACAGCTATTAAGCTCGTATGATTGATGACCCAAAATGCAATATATTCGTTATACAAGTGCACATCCTGTTTGGGTTTATATACATTACATCCTCTTAAAATGAAACATTTGAATTTAGCAGAGCAACTCATTATATTTAAAATTTCATTCAGACCTTTTCTCGAGAATTTGCCTATTGTGTTAACTGTAAAAGTTGGTTTTCATATTTCGTTTGCTAGTAAATCAAATTCAAGAATATCAGATTGTTTGCAGATATTACGAGAAGAAGGTTAGAAAGAGTATTCTACAAACGATAACTTGTTTTATATTGTTCGTCAATTTTATGAGCTGTATATCATACTTTGATACTTTTTGGTTTTTCAAATCTGTATCCGTCCACTGTCGTGAAGAATTTGTTGTTGTTGATATCACTGACCTGCTTGCAATCTAATGTATTTGATAATTCTATTTCCACCTACAAACTGCAAAAAGGGCGTCTGAATAACCTCATAATTCTCAACAAAAATTTGAGTTCGAATTTTTACAGATCTATCAGCTTCCTACTTATTGCAAATAACATATCCTTATCAACTGGTGTCTTTGTCTGTACAAGAAACTGTGATTAGTTCTGGGTTTCAGAATAAGGTTGCTGTTTTCCTTGTTAATTCCAATTGAATATGTAGTTTCCATAGTTGGTGAGTTATACATGTGTAAAATGTGTTCATACGTTAGTAGAAACATACGAGTGAAATAGTATTTTCTTCGCATTTATGAAGTGATTTGTCAAAACTTTTGAAGAATGCTAAATGTACTTTACTGATGTACAAAATATATAAATGTAATATTTCATTTTTTAATAGTATATTGAAAGGCTTTTGAATTGAAACATGTTGATTCGAATGGTTATGTCCTATCGTTATCAATTTTTATGGTCTATATATTGCATCTATTCTAAAGATATGTTGATACAAACAATGAATCATCACTCAAAGTCCTCTTATACTACATACAATATTCGGCTGTTTTCTGTCTTGTTTGTCTGCACATTTTCCCTTAAGATTTATGCTGCATTACTTTCTGATGTTTTCGACATATGCTTGACTTGAAAAGATTTCATTTCTGTAAACAGATTACACCTGTATTGGGCTTAAATATTGTTGATGTTTTGCTCATTTCTAATTATCATGGTCACCGTCGTGATTCGACTAACAATTATGGAATTTCCGAGTCTAAGTTGGTTTCATTAACATAAATTAGATACCCTCCTTAACTAAAATCCTGAATCTGAACATGTTTTGTGAATTAGAACTTCACGACAGATGCTATGTGTGGAGTATGAAGATGACATTCTAGAGCAGCTACTCTATACCCTTTTTCTTCTTATTATAGTTGAGGGAGTCATGTTATTTGATTTTCGTTTCTCCGTGTTTTGACTTCTTTTTTTCTTTTTTTATGTTGCTGTCTGTTTTGTTTGGATAGTGGTTTCTACATTATTCCTATAAATTTCCGTTCTTGTCGTGCTTTTGTTGTCATTCTCGCTATATTTATCTTATGTTTATGCATCAATTGTTTTAATTAACAGAATAATACTTCTATATTGATTTTATTTCAAACAAATACAACATCTGTTTTCCTGACTTTTTTCCTCATAGCTAATGAGTCATTTTTTCTGTGTCAGGGAAAATATCTGTCGTCTAGGTTTCGTAACAAAAATCAATAATAACTTAAGCAAGAAACACAAAAACATGTAAAGAAATAAGAGGATAATTCGCCAGATTGATATTAGGTGTTATAAATAACAAGTGACACAGACATTATCCTGTTGAATGTCCCTGAACATCTACTTTAATGGGGGGTCCATCAATTCTAATAGTAAGCCGGTATTATCTCTTATATGTTCCTTGTAATTACATCTATTCCGGACTATATTGATTCTCAGAACAGGTCACTGTGAAGATATGTTTTCCTCAGAGAAGTCATAATGAAAATCCTTATTTGCATTAGATATATGTTAAAGTCCATCCGTGAGTTTTATTTTCAGTAATATTCTTTAAATGTGCCATAATTGGAATGTAATGGAATGTTCTAATTTCTGTCTTTCGTGAAATTGCATATTTATTTTCTTACTTGTGGTCGCTCTTGATTTTATCTTCTGGGTGATTGTCTTACAATTCAAAATGAATGATGTCAGTGTGACTTTGGTACACCATAATAGGGTTTCATTATATCGTTATATTTTTAATAAATTAAAGGCACTTGTTCGGTGCTGAACTATTCGAAAATACAAATGTTATTTCAATAAGCAAGATTTACAAAAATTATATATGAACCAAAATAATTTCTATTTTTGTTTGACTCATTTATCTTTAAGTATAATCTAGTTTCCAATTATTAATGCAAAATATGCATTAACTATGTTAATTTCATTATTTTTGTGCAGATTTAAACGTACAAGTTTACGACGATATTCTTCACTTGTAACCCTTGCTTTAAGAGAGATTAATTCAACTGAATAATACATTTGACAATGGTAAATATCAATTTCCCCATAAACTATGCAATCACTGAAACAGTAATGATTTAATCAGCTCCAGCTTTGGAAGCGGATATTTTTTTCCTTTTCTTTTTTATCTCATAAATCTTCTCTTCAATATTTTATCCTACAGTGTGTTTTATTAAAATACTTACTTTTCAAAGGTATAGCAAAAAAAAAAAAAAAAACTGATAGATAGAAAAGACTTTTTAATCCAGATTTTGAAACTAATAATACTTATTTCAATCCAGAATATGGTATGAGTTAATCTATATATTTCTATATATAAGGGTTCAGATTCTGTTTCTCTGAAACTGTAATAAAGTTAACCTTTATTTAAGTACTTTTTTCCATACATTTGAATAAAAATCTACTAAAGAGGCACTTATCTATATATTTCAGCGGTACAAAAAACTCTATAATAGGCAATTTAGTAGAACAATGAACTACAACTATCAAAAACTTTACTCACCAAACGTTTTCTTTGTATTCCATTTCGTCATCAGTTTTAATTTTTTTTCTTAATTTATTTGTGGCCCTTCCTTTTCATCTCAGGGTATATTCCTTAAAACGTAATCGGAGATAAAATATTCAGTTGTTAATTAATAATTGGATAATGTAATACCACACTAGATACACGCACATATGAAGTTCCATTATTATACAAACAAAAAGTTTCACTAACGTGTAAACTATAGGTCAAAAGTAGGCAAAACAGTTTGCCAAGAACTACTTAAACGAATTCACGTATGAAGTTTTGTTATTTTAAGGTTTATATCCCTCGTGCAAAGGGGTTTTTTTTTGTTGTTGTTGTTGGAGGTTTTTTAGGGGGTGGTGGTTTTTGGGGTTTTTTTTAGTTGTTATGGGTTATTTTTGCTCTTCAACTTTTGAATTATTTTGATTTTATTCTTTTGGCATTTAGCCCCACTCATAGGACATTCGCATTGCGCATTTGGTGCATCAAATTAACTTTGGTACTTTGTAATAATATATTAAACACACCCTACCCGAAAATTTGATCTAAAGATAAAACGTAACAGAACGAACCTTTGCTAAAACTGTATTTTCACATACCGACTTCGTTTGGTGGGGGGAAATAAGGTGCCGCTATATTTACCATTGATGGTGTTCATCGAATATATCACTGGGTACAATATCTTCATGTTTGTACATGTTATAGAATCGTTCGAGGCATAGTTGTGTCCATCATACGCCACCATACTGCTGAAGGATGGACATCAAAAATACTCAAAGGTCCACCTCACTAAAAAAAATTCGGTCAATCCCTTACATTTTGGCAAACTGCCAAACTAATTATGTACAACAGGTGTAACATGTATTCAGATTTCAGCTAGTCAATTCATTCTATTGGCGCGATATCAAATTATCTGTATATTTACCTGCATGGATACAAATATGTCCTTGGAGCTGATTACGGCATTACCTTGATCGGAGATAAAGTACCTCTCCTTCAGTGTCATAATGTAAGTCAAGGGTACATATGTTACGATTTTCGGTATACGCACAATGTGCATGTAAAAGCCTGTAATTAAAATGTTACTGTTACAGTACAATGAAGCATAGCAATAAAAATGCTACATAGTTTTTGATCATTATGCAAAATAAGTTTTCAATCAATATACTTGCAATTATATTGGGCACATAACATGGGACCCGCTTACTTATCGGATCCTAGACTCCGAACCCCAATATCGAACACTGGGCTGATTTGGGCCCCGATACTTTATCATTTTGAAGGAAATCCCGAATTCTGACCACTTATTTTTAAGTAGATCTTAAATTCCAACACCGACTTTAACAAAAATAGAAGGAATTTGTGTTGTGATAGATGAAAATGGTACTTCGACTGCAAATAACGCGTAGTGTAAGCTTATTTATTCTATTACTAAATGTCTGTCAGTTTAGCCTGTAAGTCGATCAGTCCTTTTCATATCAGGATATGAAGGTGGATAACAAGAAATCTAATCAAATAAGCTGATACAGTATTTCAGATTCACATTGATGAGTGCTCTTTAATTCATTTTGAAAGACAAGGATCATAATCGTTACATCTAATTTTTTTTAAATAGAACTGATCGCAAAGATATATGATTACCTGCTAATGTTTCAAAGAGGTTATGAACCAAGCTTTGTTTGAATTTTGTACTTTCATTATATTTGAACTTCTCAAGTGGCATTCTATAACCAATCCTTGCAATATCTATACCTGTCTGCTGCTCTTATTTATGCGTGGTCTACAGATGTTGGACTTCACGCAAATTTCCTGGTTAGTTTGCTAAAATTACTAAATGTATTGTTTTATGCAAAATTTTACTCGAAAATAAAGCTTCTATAAATTTTCGGGCTTTTATTTATTGAAGTTTACCGAAATGATAAACATTACTGTTACAAAAAGATGTACTGTTGTGACATCAAGATATATTGGTAGTAAACATAGCAAAGCAAAAGTGTATAAAAATTTACTTCTAGTGATTTCGTTTCGCAATCAGTTTTCAAATTTCCACAGGCATGTACCACTTCTCTGGTTATTTCCAGCGAATGAAGTGCGGTATACAAGTACAATATACATTAATTGCAATAAAGATCGATAAAACTTTTTTTTTCAATATATATTTTTGTATCTTGTACTGACCTCAACACAGTTGCAACTACAAAAAGTTCATAATTAAATCATGTCAAATCATCTACCACAAGAGACTTGAGACTAAGAAATAATTAGATCCTCATCTGGATCGTCTAAGTCCTAAATTGCAATAAACATACACAGATCGATAAGAGTGTCAGCCAGCAAAATGTCACCAGTACTAATGATGTTCTATTTATATACCTTAACACAGCTATTACTGACAATATATAAGTGGTCTACAGAATGTTGTGATAATCTCCACTCTTTAATTATGCTGTTTATTTTGACTATTCAATCTCGAAGACCATTAATATACTGTATAGCGCTTTATTTTGGCGGTGCCAAAATTTCGCGGTTTTCCAAAATTGACTTTTTGACGGGGATTTAAATT
>JAOXYI010228743.1:0-17471 GCA_028566495.1 Lithophaga antillarum
GACCATCTAAGAAACATTATGACAACATTACAGTTCCATCGACCATGTGGTTTCTGACAAGAAGATTGTTGAAATTTTAGCCAATCAGAACACATTATTAGCCCTGGCGGCCATGTTGAATTTTCGGTCGGCACCAAAAGTACAAATTTTGTAGAGGACCATCCAATGAACATTCCTGCTAAGTTTGCTTACAATCCATCAAATAGTTTCAGAGGAGAAGATTGAAATGTGAAAAGCTAACGACGGACGAACGACGATGGACGCCAAGTGATGGCAATAGCTCACATGACCCTTTGGGTCAGGTAAACTAAAAAAGTTCTGGCCTGGACAAGCTTACTTGCCAATTAAAAAAATTGACCTTCAGGTCAAAGGTCAAGGTCATATGTGGGTCATGACGGTACGCAACACATCGTCTTATGGTGATATACCCATATGCCAAATAACATAAGCCTATGTGAAAAGATAAAAGTTTTGGCCTGGAAGCAGCTGAAAAACCAATAATCTGACCTTCAGGTCAAAGGTCAAGGTCATATGTGGGGCATGATGGTACATGACACATCGTCTTATGGTGATATACCCACATGCCAAATATCATAAGCTTATGTGAATAGATAAAAAAGTCCTGGTCTGGAAAAAAAAAACCAATACTTTGACCTTCAGGTCAAAGGTCAAGGTCATATGTGGGGCATGATGGTACACAACACATCGTGTTATGGTGATATACCCACTTGCCAAATATCATAAGCCTATGTGAAAAGATAAACTAGAGGCTAATCTGAGTGAGCCTGTATTGCTTACCTGGTAAGGTTTGTATTTGATTTGACTCCATGGTTCTAGAAAGATTTCCATATTTTCAATATTTACTAATGACTGCCATCTTGGATGTCAGGCGTCATTGGACACAAATCTAAAAGGGGATCACCCGAGGACCATTTCACCAAAGTTTGATTCATTACTGGGGAGTAGCTTCAGAAGAGTTGATTTTTAGTGGATAGTCAAACTATGCTTAATTTGCACATTCATCAAAGACTGGCAAAATGGAAAATTTCTCACAAAAAGCCATAATACATGTTTAACAACATGTACACTTTTACCATGCATCTATATTTCAGATTTGATCTCATTTTGTGGACAAACTAAGCCATATTAGCCACTTCTATTTTTAGTAACCGCAACCATCTTACATGTTCGGACCATCCGAGGACCATTCCTGTCAGTTTGGTTTAAATTGGGTTCAAGGTTTCAGAGGAAAAGATCTTTATCTATTTTGAAGGCCATCTTGGATGGAGGTCAGGGTCAACAGACACAATTTTGAAAAGAAACCACCCAAAGACCATTCCTGTCATGTTTGGTTTAAATTGGCTTCATGGATTCAGAGAAGATTTTTATACATTTTTCCCAAAGGGTCCTATGTGAAATAAAGTCCAAAGGTGGCCGCCATCTTGGATGGGGTTCGGGGTCACCAAGCACAATTCTGAAAAGGGACCACCCAAGGACCATTTCTGTCATGTTTGGCTTAAATTGTCTCAAGAGTTTCTGAGGACAAGATTTTTTTAATATTTTTCCCATAGGGTCCTTTGTTAAACTATGTCTCACGGTGGCCGCCATTTTGGATTGAGGTCGGGGTCACCGGACACACTTTTGAAAAGGGACCACTCAAGGACCATTCCTGTGATGTTTGGTTTACATTGGCTTGACAGTTTCAGAGGAGAAGTTTTTTCGTATTTTTCCAACAAGGTCCTATGTTAAACTATGTCCCACGGTGGCAGCTATCTTGAATTGAGGTCTGCGTCATCGGACACATTTGAAAAGGGACCACCCAAGGACCATTCCTGTCATGTTTGGTTTAAATCGGCCCCACAGTTTCAGAGGAGAAGACTTTTTTTTATATTTTTCAAATAGGGTCCTTTAAACTATGTCTCACGGTGGCGGCCATCTTGGATTGAGGTCAGGTTCTTTGACACAACTTTGAAAAGGGACCATCGAAGGACCATTCCTGCCATGTTTGGTTTACACTGGCTTGACAGTTTCAGAGAAGAAGATTTTTTTATATTTTTTCCCATAGGGTCCTATGTTAAACTATGTCCTACGGTGACGGCCATCTTGGATTGAGGTCGGGGTTACCGGACACAATTTTGAAAAGGGACCACCCAAGGACCATCCCTGCAAAGTTTGGTTCCAATTGGCCCAGTGGCTTCAGAGGAGAAGATTGCAATGTGAAAAGCTAACGCCGGACGGACGACTGACGACAGACGACGGACGACGACGACGAACGCCAAGTGATGGCAATAGCTCACATGCGAGCTAAAACAGTTCTGGTCCGAACACGACTCTTTTAGGAGCGTGACGACGACGACGACGACGGATAGTGACCCCTATATGTCGCCCTACTAAGTAGCAGGCGACATAACAATATATCTTCAGTTTTGTAGTAAAATGTAAAATCTTCGTCACAACAGTTTATGTGAGTATAGTCACAATCTTTGTAAACTAATTTATGTAGATATAATATAAGTTTTGCTTGACTGAAAAACAAATATGCAAATATTATTTCATCTTATCAAAAAATTAATGAAGACTTTCTTTAGAAGACTTAATTAATCAAGCATTACAAAAGCCTGTCATTATTCTTTTTTATCTTCAGGAAATGATTGTTAATACTGATTTTTATCCATTTTCAAAGTGACAAAGTGTCACTTAACGCAGGTTTGATAAGGCATTTGGGACAGAAAATCATGGTCATATGTCAGGTAAGACAGGTGGTCTTTATATAGAGGTCATTTATATAGTAAATTTCACTGGGAGGAATACTGTTAGTCACAGAAGACAGGAGGTCTTTATATAAAGGTGGTCACTAAGACAGGTTTAACTCTTATTACAATTAAACCTGTCTACACCAGACCCTGAATAATAAGGAAAACTGTTGAACCTCAATTACAGTCTAGTGGTACTAAAATTCTTTATCTTTTTAATTTGCATAATCTGATCTAATCTGAACTGCACTTGTCTGTTCAGAACAAAAAGTGGTGTTCAGTTTAGACAGGTTTCAATGTAGAATTTTATTTTGAGGAAAACCAAGTAAAGAAATTGTGAGACAAGAAGTTTCTTTTGGACACAAAAACAGATGTTTCACAGTGATGTGACTTAAACTGTGGGAGGAGTTGCAGTCATAATCTTATACTGTAATGTGCCTTATTTTCAAAGTATCAAAGGGCAATAATGACTAAATGAAAAATATTTCGATCAAACTGTCAAAACGATACGCGAATCTCCATACAGTGATAAACAAGCATTCAAAGTTTCACAATGATCCGACTTAAACTGTAGGAGGAGTTGTGGTCACCAGCTTATGCTGTATTGTGTCTAATTTTCAAAGTAACAAAGAGCAATAACTCCATGAAAAATAATCCAATCAAACTGCCAAAACGATATGTGAATCTCCATATGGTGATAAAAAAGCATGCAAAGTTTCACAATGACCCAACTTGAACTGTAGCAGGAGTTGCGGTAACAAGCTTATACTGTAATGCGCCTTATTTTCAAAGTAACAAAGGGCAATAACTCCATGAAAAATATTCTGATCAAACTTCCATAGTGATATGTGAATCTCCATATGGTGATACAGTGATGGGCAGTCGGTAAAAAATCACAATTGATTATTGGTTTATAATCGGTAACACTGAACTGATCGACTATTGATTACACAATTTGTTTATGAAAAAAGTTACAAAAATTAATTTTGTCCTCCACTTGATTTATATGGTTTAATAAAATTGAGAATTAAATATGGGGAAATGGAAAACTAAACCAAGTAAGAACTAAATTTCACTAAAATGGGTGTACACCATACTAAACTCTAATTCAAAAGAAGACTTAGTCCATTTTCTTTTTTCCGATTAATCAATTACGGAAATTTAACATCCATTATCGTAATCGATTACCCTAAACTGATCCACTTTCAACTAGAGTCAATCACTGCCCCAACACTAATAAACAAGCATGCAAAGTTTCACAATGATACAACTTAAAACTGTAGTAGTTGTTGCGGTCACAAGCTTATACTGTACTTTGTCTTATTGTCAAAGTAACAAAGGGCAATAACTCCTTGACAATATTAAGATCAAATTGCCAAAATGATATGCGAATCTCCATATGGTTATAAACAAACATGCAAAGTTTCACAGTGATCCAACTTAAACTGTAGGAGGGGTTGCAGTCACAAGGTTCTGTGACGTACGACAGTGACAGACAGGCACAAAAACAAATTGTCTCCCATCCTTCGGGGTCATATCTTCAGAGCAGGATACTGGCAAGATTGTTAAAGAATAATAAATATCAAGGAATGAAGTTTATTACGAAAATATGTAATTCGAATGTCTAATTATGAGGTAATGAATGTACAGTGTATGACAAAAACAAGTCTCTTTCTGTGTTAATTGTTTTTATATTATTTTCATTTTGTGCTGCTTATATATATTGGTCAGGTGTCTTTAAGCAATATATTTGCAACTTAGTTAAACCAGATGCTCATGGGATCCTGTGTTGCTCACCTGGTTCCCAGTTAGACAGCTGAAAGGATTTGGTTGCCATGAGCCCCACACAAGAATTTGAGTTCTTCCATTTCTCCTTTAGAGAGTTATTGTCCTTTGGTAAAAAATGGAAGTAGCTACTTATAAAATTTATTGGTCAGTAACCATAAGAATTGAAGTACATTTTTGTCAAAATCATGAAAAATTTGTAATGTGTATGTGTCAACAATGTTCACAATTAAGATCATTACGATATAATACAACCCTATGTCTGAAAAAAAAGTTTGTGACCTCCCTCTGCTCTGATTAAAAAAAAAAATCAAGGGACATAACTCAAGATGGTATAAGGTACACAGGTTACATTTAAATATGTGAAGCAACACATTGTGATGTATTTATATACCATTTTTAAGATCTCTATATAATATAATTTCCAAGAAATGAATTTTTTTACCTCAAATTTAAGCAATATTCATATTTCAAGGGGCATAACTGTGAAATACCTATAAGTACTGAGCCCAATTGCATGTATGTAGTAGACTGACTCTTTAGGTATGTGTATCATGAACTTTGGACCTCAACACCTTGTAGTTACAGAGTAAATAATCATTAAAATTTCCTACCATCATTTTGGTGCATTTTTCATCAATTTTCAAAGTTCAAGGGGCATAACTCCAGACTGCTTTGAATGTCTGGACCTGAAATTTTCAAAGTTCAAGGGGCATAACTCCAGACTGCTTTGAATGTCTGGACCTGAATTCGAAAAAGTCTTAGCTTGACTACTTTGAGAGTTACATACCACACATCAGACTTCAACTCCTAGCTACCGAGTAATAAATTTTTAGAGTTGATTACCCCCATTTTTTAACAAAGGCCAATAACTCTATAATCAAGAAGTGGAAAACTCAGTTTTTTGTGTGGACTCATGGCAATGAAATGTCATTTGCACAAAAACATAAAAGTTGGTTCGATAATTCGTTGCAGATTTAATTATTCCTCCGAATAACTACTGATGCATAGATAAACAACTATATCCTCTACTTTTATAAAGTCGGGGGATAAAAACTAAGTTCAGTTCTCTGTCAAGATGTGAAAAATTCTAATTTTTTGTGCCAAATTTTTATATGGATGTTGATCATAATGGAGATTCTATGCAAGTTTTATAAAAATCTATACAGATTTGATAAAGTTATCCAAGGTTAAAAAACGTGAACATGAGGGTTGACCAAAATGTCGTTGAAGCCGACAACAAAACTTATGATCATTTCTCACCTTCTTTGCATAATTGTCATAATGCTCAAAAGAATAAATTTTTCATCAAAATCTGTAAGTAATATTCCTGCAAAATAAGAGTGCCACTGACCACATTATTTCTGAAAATACTTTTGAAATGTCAGCCTGACAGAGCATAATTGGCCATGGCGGTCATATGTTTTATATGCAAAATACACACACACACACACACACAACCCAAAACAATAAAGAAACAAAAAACAAACACTTTGTACAGGATCAACCAAAGCACAATTCTGCCAAATTTGGCGAGATTTGGCTCAGTATTTTCAGAATAGAAGATTGAAATGTGAAAAGCTAACAAGGATAATGCATGTTGGATGTCAGAAGCCAAGTGATGACAATACCTCGCAAGACCCTTTGGGCCAGGTGAGCTAGAAGACAGAAAGAGACTTGTAACAAAAGTATAAAGATGATTATGGTTATGTCATATAAATGCAAGAAAAATAACATTTAAAAAAAACTAGCAGGTGTAAATAAATGAAGTAAAAATTTATGAATAAGTTATCATAAATATCTCTGCTTAACCTATATCTGTTTTAAAAAACAGCAGTATTATACAGTCATAACATACCTTCAACAGAAAATTCCTAATAAGTTTCAATATAATGAGGATGACTGTGGAATCCATCAATATTTACTTGTGGGTACAGTAAATATTTTCCGTACTTTACATTCTGAACTTCTTTAAGACAATACTGACAACTGAGGCAATATTTTTTCTGTTATTTTGTCCTCATTTTCATTTGATAGCAGATTTCCTTGAAGTACTTACATAAATTATGAACAGGAAAATTTTATAGCTAACACAACTACAAGAGTTTACATGATGTAAGCTGACAGATATCGTATGCTGCAAGTATATCTACTTGATAAATGAACCAAAATAAGCAACTAAATAAATGAAGTATGTGCTGATTTTCTTGTGTGATATCATATGCTGCATGTAGATAGATATCTACCTGATAAATAAACCAAAATTAGCAATTAAGTAAATGAAGTATGTGCTGATTTTCTTAAAGAGGTCCTGGTTCTCTTCAACGGGATCCTGTTTTAGTTTCTAGTTTCAGTTAAAAACATAAGTGTAATCATGACTTTTCCTGGCTATAGTCTTTCAAAAGACTTTGAACAAAAATGAAATGCTAATATAAAACTGTATCCATACATATTTCTCATGAGTATGTGAACCTGAAGTCAAGGTCACCTAAATTCAGCTGGATATTGTGCTCACACTCATACCTATTTACAAATGAAACTTCATGACTATATCACATACACTCATTGAAAAAAAAATAAAACAAAAGTTATACTCAAGAAATATCTTACAACAAATGACCTTAAGCGTGAGGTCATCTAAATTTAGCTGGATGCTGTGTGCATCACTATCATCATCACATATCTACATACAAAATTTCTTTATATCACATAAACCATATCAAAATATTTTTCTTAAACATGGTTGACCTTGAGGTCAAGATCATCCCTACTTAGATGGATGTTGTTATGCATCAATACCATACAGAGTTTCATGACTATATTCTTTGAAAAAAATGAAAATCTTTGACATAAAATTGTCCCCCAAATTTTTTTCTGAAGAATGAGTGACCTTGAGGTCAAGGTCAGCTATCTTTAGCTGGATATTGTTCACATTAAAACCATACAAAGTTTCAATATAATATTCTTTCAACAAGAATGAAACTTTGACATAAAATTCTTCCCAAATATACTTCTAAAGAGCATATGACCTTGAGGTCAAGGTACTCTAAATTTAGCTGTATGTTATGCAGATCAATCCCAGCATGACAATATTCTTTGAACAAAATGAAACTCTTGAGATAAAACTGTACCCAAATATTTCCTAAGTATGTGACCGTGGTCAAGGTTATCTAAATTTAACTAGATCTTGTGTGCATCATTAAGGCCACAATAAATTAATTATTAGATTTTCATTCCCACTCCTATTTTTTCAATGCCACTTTTTTTTTATTCATGATTTTGAATATTTTTCTTCATTTTTTAAGGCATTTTTCAATAAAAAAGACAAAAAATAAAAAATAAAATTCACCTGCCCGCCCCTATTTAAGGAAAAATTTGGATGAAAATCTAATAATTAATTTATTGAGGTCTAACATATACCTCCATATGAAGTTTCATTACAATATTCTTTCAACAAAATGAAACTTTGTCACACAATTTCACCAAATTTATTTCTTAAGGTGTATGACCTTGAGGTCAAGGTAATCTAAATTTAGCTGGAAGTTGTGCGCATCATTAACGTCTACCTCCATTTGAGGTTTCATTAATTAATATGTACAATTCAGTCTATGAGAACTGTATCTCACACCAATGAACCAGGATATTAAAAGATATTTGACAATTTATATTCACTTAATAGAAGGTCTACACATATATGTCAAATTTTCTTATATAAACTGAGAATAACAAAAATCAAACAATTCTATAACAGAGTGGATATTTGGTTTAAACACAAAAAATCCCAATCTGATCATTTTCAAATTAATATCACACAAGAAAATCAGAACTACCATACAAGAAACATTCTGTGAATCAATAATGTTGCCTACTTTGTGTATATCAAGTGTCAATTAAATGAAACGTGGATAGATCAGACATCAATTGGTTAAAAAAAACAACATACTTTTACTTTGTATGTTTCAATACACTAGTACATATGTTTAAACCACGAGTATGATTTTATAATCCATAGATCTAAATTTCATCTTGTAATTTATTTGATTTGATAAGATATTCTCCAAATTACCATTATGCTGTGTAAGATTTGATTAATCATATGTACTATACACCATGACCTTTAGATCACAAGTTTAGGCCACAATAAATTAATTCTGAGATTTTCATCTCCAACCACCCCTAATTTTTCAATTCAATTTTCTTTTTCAATTTTTTATTTTTAAGAAGATGTGCCTATTTTTCTTCATTTTTATGGCATTTTCCACCAAAATAGACAAAAAATAAAAATATAAATTCCCCCGCCCACCCCTATTTCAGGAAGAAGTTGGATGAAGATCTAATAAATTAATTTATTTTGGCCTTAGCTGAGATGTTTTTGTTTCTCTGTTTTCATTTGTCCTTTTTATCAAGCCAATCGAGGTCCAGATATCAAGTATTCTGAATTCATATCAAAGATTAAAAGCATATTTGAAGAAAACCACAGAAACCAATTATACAACAAAAGTACATATCACATCCAGTCAGTGACCTGTCACATAATAAAGCAAGCTGAATAAACCAAGATTGATGATTATAAAACGGATGTGTAGTTTTATTACTCGATATCATAAACCTCTAATGAGTTATAATTACTGGCTACACAAGATCAATTCAAGGTTTAAAATACACACTGGAATTTACTGTCAACAGAAATCAAGTATTTCCATTTTTGACTGGAACATGCCTTGAAACACAGGATACAAAAGTTGTGTATCACACGGTCTATTCTATTGCTTTATTAAATGACAAGTTCTCAGTAAAGTTAATGTCAGTCATAATCGACTTGATGATAAATAAATTGCATTAAAATACACACAAAATAAATTTAAAATAATCAAATTCTGTAAAATACTGAAAAAGCTAGCACGTAAAGATGAGGTAAAAAGTCTATATATACAAAATATGTTAGTGTAAATCAAATCACGTAGTAAAAAGTCTATATATACAAAATATGATCATGTAAATCAAATCATGCATCTATTCCATTTTTATATAATCAATGAAAAACACACACTAAAGAGACCATGTAGGGGATCATTCCTACAATGTATCAAGTCAGTTGTTCTTGTATTTTGAGACCAGAGGATTTTTGGAAATTTAGGTAAATCAGAGAACAACATACGTGCTGGCAGCCATGCTGGATTTCTAATAAGCACAGAAAAAACTTTAAGAAGACTATCCAAGCAATTCAAATCTGGTTCTGAACAGTGGTTTCATAGATGACTAGAATGTGAAAACTTAATGATGGAAAAGTATTTTCCAAATAGCTATGAAAAGGTTAAACTTGTGTCACAACTTCATTTCTGAATTAAAAGTTGAACAAAACATTTTTCTTTTCTGGACAAAGCAACAATAAATATGGTTGGATATTTGCTTATATTGTATAAATTCATCTGTACACTACTTCTGGGTGGGCTGTTCATAGTGTTATCTATATAAAGTGTTGGTTTGTTCTTCTTTTTCAAATCTGTCTTATCATCAAGTCAAGCTCTAAAAACCTCTACTCAATATATCCTATATAATTTTTTAACATGTGCTGGTTTCTATAATCAGACCTTTTAATGTTTTGAAAATATAATAAAACCAAGATATTTTTGAAATTTATCAAATGGAGGGGGTTTTAATGGCCATTGGGCATAAAATTTGTAAAAAAAAAAAAAATCTATCCCACAATTTCTATTCTAACAGTAAGTAGAACAGCAGTTGAACTTTTCAAAAGAGGTCAGATTTCATAGTCATTTGAACCCTAAAAGATACGAGATAAGCAATTGACTTTTTCAAAAACATGGGGCCAATTTTGGTGCTCGCTAACTATCTTCCTTTTTAAGGACAACTATACATACATCACAGCTGATATATCTAGAGAACCTGACAACATCCAAATTAAAAGCTCTTCATTAACAAAATACTTTTTCATCACAGAGTTATTTTCAGTAATGATGGCTTCCTGCATGAATGGAGGCTATGCTTGCAATAATAAAATTGAAAGTATCCCAAATACTTTCCCTGCCAAGTTTGATATGGAAAATCTGGAAATCATTTTTTGTGTGTGTGTATGTGTGTAAATACATCTAATTTGCATAATCAGCTAAAATCTGCCCAATTTCCAACTTATCAGAACCAGAGGTTCACTTGAGTTTGTATTGGTCACCAGGTTACAAACTGTCCTATCCTATTATGTGAAATCAAAAAATACCGCCCCCTCCTTTTACAATTGAAAATTTCTGAAGGGGTCTAACATTAAAATATTCCCTACTGAGATGACCATCATAAATATTTTATCTGCATGAAAACACTAATTCGGTTCTTGCTAATGTGACCTGTGTTGAACTATGTTTACTGGTAGTCATAATCTTGGATTTCATCCAAGAGTTATTTTCCAAAAGATTTTATATATTTCATATGAGCATAAAAAAGCATGAATTTGTAGAAGACCATCCAATGATAATTCATAAACACTTCTGTCTTAACTGTAACAGCCATTTGTGAAGGATCTTTTAACAGTTAACTCGATACAGTTCTATGCTATACCATGTCCTATGTATGGATTTCTCAACACCACATGTTTGGTTTAACAATCTCAGCTTTTTCGGGGGAGATATTTTAAAAAATGAAATATTATTTGAGAAGTTGGAAAAATTTTGAAATATGGAATATTATGGACTTAAGCTACTAAATCTTAGGGAGAAGTGACATCTCTTTTTGAGAATAACAAGAAGAAATGGAGAGCATTTGAGATGCCTATCGTGTTTCATGTCAGTTTATTTTTGTATTCTTCATCTTATACTCTACTCATTTAGGTCTGCAACATGCAGATGAAGTAAAGCATTAATGCTCTTCTTCACCTTTAATCCATGAACAATAAAGTCTGGAGAAGGGAAAATTTGCTGGTACATAGAAAAGTTACTTCATGACAATGGGTATTTAAATGTTCAACTACAGAAAAAGTATACAACAGTCAACCTTCAATCACAATTAGTTCAAACGTTGGAAGTTTACAATGTGTTTATCCTTTCAATACTAAAAACACCAACTTTGAAGAGGAACTCACGAAACATTATGGTTCAATTTTGCTTCAGTTGTTTCTCAGATGTTTTTAACTTTTTTTCCATAGGGTCCTAAGTTAAACTATACCCTGTAATGGCAGCCATCTTGGATCTCTGATCAGCATGAAAAACACATATCAGTAAAGGAAAATCCAATGCAAATTCACAAATACATCTGATCTAATCAGTTATTTCTGAGAAGAATATCTACAAACTTTTTTTTTTGTAAGGTCCTAGGTTAAACTATGTCCCATGGTGGTGACAATCTTCGATTTGCCATCAACACAATAAACATAAAGAGAACATTCTTTAATGATCATTCACAAACACTTCCACTTATCAGTTCTTCCTCAGATGATCTTTTAACATTTTCCCATGGGGTCCTGTATTATTCTATATCGACTGGTGGCAGCAGATTAAAATTCTTATCAATACTAAAACTAGAGGTTCACTGGAGCCTGTTTTGCTTACCTGCATACAAATTGACAGAAATTGAAAAATATGACATTACAAAAGTTTTTCATGTAGACTCATGTGTGGCAGCCATCTTGGAGCTTGGATGAAAAGAGGTAAACTTTGTAAAGGACCATTCAATGATAAATTGTGAAAAATTATGGTTTGTCTCAGTTGTCACTGAGAAGTTATTTAAAAGTATTTCACACAGTATTCAACGTTAAAGTCTGTTGTCTTGTATTTCTGTGCATCAGAAAAAGCAAATATAAACTTTGAAGAGGTCCACATAAGGAACATTCCTGCAAAGGAAATATTTTCCTTGACTCAGTGGCTTTTTAACTGTATTTCCCATAGGGTCCAATGTTATTTAACTTGTGGCAGCCATTTTGGATTTTGGATCAGCAAAAAAACATAAACTTTGTAGAGGACCACCCAAGAAACATTCCTGTAAAGGACTATTTTCAATGACTCTTTGGATTCTGAGAATAAGATCACTGAAGGTATTTCCCTAAGTGTCCAAAGTTAAACTATGTCATCTTGGATTTTGGACGGCAAAAAAAACCAAAAAAAAAACAAGAGGTATTGTAAGCGTAACTCACAAATTAATACCCCCTGTGCCCTACAAAATCTATTTACTGTAAAATGAATAAGTACCCATTTGAAGGATTTCAATCCTAAAAGATATATTGTGCAAAACTATACTGCATACTTTAAAATGTTTTGAAGTTTAATGAAATTTCGTACAGTGTACAGTAAGAGTACTGGATACAACATGGGACCCCCTTAGCCTATAGATGTAAAATGGCTTTCTCCCATTTTCAGGAAAGTTTTCAATTATGAAAAAAATATATATATGGTGCAGAACTACACCTCATAATGAACTAGAGACTCACCTGAGAGCTCATCTGATATCACCTAAGCAAATAGGCAAAATTGTCACTTTTTTGTTTACATAAACTCAACATGTTGAATAAAAGCAGTCTGATCTAGTGGACATACTATTGATGATCTGCAAATTTAAAATTTTTAAGCTGAATTTTTGTCAAAATACAGCTTATTTGCATATCAAACAATAAAAGCAATGTTTGAATTAAATTGACTCTGAGGAAAAGATTTTTACTCACATTTCCCATAGAGACTTATGTTAAATTATATCCTGCAGTGGAACCCATCTTAGAAGGTGGTTGCGGTCACCAGACATACTTTTAAAAGTGGACCACCCTAGGATCATCTCTGTCACAATTGGTTTAAATTGGATTGACAATTTCTGAAGAAAAGATTTTTATATATTTTTCCACAGGGTCCTATTTTAAACTATATCCCATGGTGGCAGCCATTTTGGATTGAGGTCCGGGTCAACAGACATAATTTAGAAAGTGGATGTTTGGTTTAAATTGGTTCAGTTGTTTCAGAGTAGATTATTTCCCATAGGGTCCTATGTTAAACCATATCCTACAGTGCGGTCATCTTACATGGAGGTCAGTATCTCTCGGCATTTTGAAAGTGCACCAGCCAAGGACCATTCCTGTCATGTTTGATTTAAATTGGCTTCACATTTTCAGACGAGAAGATTTTTATATAATTTTCCCAACAGGATCCTTTGTTAAACTATCTCCCACAGAAGTGGCCATCTTGGATGGAGGTCGGAGTCAATGGGCATAATTTAGAAGATGGACCACCCAAGGACCATCCCTGTCACATTAAGCTTAAACTGGCCATATGGTTTCAGGGTATAAGATTTTTTTTTTATTTTTCCCATCGGGTCCTATGTTAAACTATGTCCAACAGTGGCAGCCATCTTGGGGTATATGGACACAATTTAGAATGTTGACAATCCAAGGACCATCCCTGTAACTGTCACATTTGGTTTGAATTGGCTTTATGGTTTCAGAGTAGAAGATTTTAAAAAAATTTTCCCCTAGGGTTCTATGTTAAACCATGTTCCATGGTGGCAGCGATCTTGGATGGAGGTCGGGACCAATGAACACAATTTAAAATGTGGACCACCAAAGGACAATCGCTGTCACAGTTGGTTTAAATTGGCTTTATGGTTTCAAAGTAGATTTTTTTTTATTTTCCCATAGGGTCAAATGTTAAACTATGCTCCATGGTGGCAGCAATCCTGGATGGGGGTTGGGACCAATGGACACAATTTAAAATGTGGACCACCCAAGGACAATCACTGTCACATTTGGTTTTAATTGGCTTTATGGTTTCAGAGGAAAAGATTTTTATATATTTTCCCATTGGGTCCTATGTTAGACCATGTTCTACGGTGGTGGCCATCTTGGATTGAGGTTTGGCTCAACAGACACAATTTAGAATGTAGACCACCAAAGGACAATTCCTGCCATGTTTGATTTAAACTGGCTCAGTGGTTTCTGAGGAGAAAATTCTTACACATATTTCCACATGGGGTCCAATGTTTAATTATATCATACAATGGCGGCCATCTTGTATGGAGGTTGGCGTCATCTAACACAATTTTGAAAGTATACCACCCAAGGACCATTCCTGTCATGTTTGATTTAAACTGGCTTCACATTTTCAGATGACAAGATTTTTCTATATTTTCCCCATAGTGTCCTATGTTAAACTATGTCCCATGGCGGCGGCCATCTTGGATGGAGGTCGGGGTCAATGGACACAATTTAGAATGTGGACCACCCAAGGACCACCCCTGTCACATTTGGTTTAAATTGGCTTTATGGTTTCAGAGTAGAAGATTTTTTTTTTATTATTTTTCCATAGGGTCCAATGTTAAACTATGTTCCATGGTGGCGGCCACCTTGGATGACGGCCCGACTTGTCGGATATAATTTTGAAAGAGGACCATCCAAAGACTATATGTACCATGTTTGATTCCTTTTACCTCTTTGGTTCTGAAGAAGAAGATTTTTAAATGAATTTACTTCTAAATTACAGCTAATTTGCATAAATGGTCATGGCAGCCATCTTGGAGGACTCATCGACTTGTCAGATACAGTTTTGAAAGAGGACCATCCATAAGGACTATATGTACAAAGTTTGGTTCCATTTGGCCCAGTGGTTCGGAAGAAGATTTTTACCCATTTTTGACCAATCAGAGGCCATGGTGGCCATCTTGGATGGAGGGCAGGACTGCCGGATATAATTCTGAAAGAGGACCTCCCAAGGAACATCCCTGCAAAGTTTGGTTCCAATTGGACCAGTGGTTTCTGAGGAGAAGATTGAAATGTGAAAAGCTAATGACGTACAATGGACGCCAAGTGATGACAATAGCTCACATGACCCTTTGGGTCAGGTGATCTAAAAATGGAAACCTCAATTCTTGTGGGACTCATGGCAACCAAATGTCACTTGCACACAAAAATAACAGTTGGTTCCATAATTCAGAGCTATTCCCCCAAATGACTACGGATGGACAGACAGACCAACAGACAACCGCATAAAAAACTATATCCTCCCCTTATTTAAAGTCGGGAGATAAAAATATTTTAGAAAACCTTTGTGAAAAAATAAGACAGAATGAAAATCAAATTTGCTTTTCTCAACCTTTTTTCAGAAAATAAGACAGTAATCCACATTACACATTGTTAAAGACAAAATAATGACATTAGTCTGTATGTTATTCCTTCTATTTATCATATAATCTTATCAACATTAACTGTTACAAGAACTCAGTTCTGTAAATTGAATTATGATTTTGAAAACAGATAATCATTACTGTAATGACTGCATACAATAAAACATCAACAATAATTTTAAACTAAAGGCTCAAGAGGGCCTGTATCGCTCACCTGGTCTTGCAGTGATCTAAGATTGATGTTTTTAAGAAATATTACTCTGATTTTTTAAAATCTACCAAATTTCGTTTAAATTGCCTAAGTGGTTTCTGAGCAGATTTTAAATACAGTTTTGAAAGTGGATCATCAAAGAACCATATATTGGCATGTTTGGTTATAAATTGGTTTCATGGTTTCAGAGGAGATTTTTATACATTTTTCCATAGGGTCCTATGTTAAAATGTGTCCTATGGCAGCAGCCATCTTGGATTGAGGTTAGAGACAACAGACATAGTTTAGAAAGTGCACAACCCAAAGACCATCCCTGCCATGTTTGAATTAAACTGGCTCAGTGGTTTCAGAGGAGAAGATTTTTATACCTATTGCCCATAGGGTTTATGTTAAATTACCGGTATATCCTACTATGGCAGCCATCTTGGATGGAGGTAGGAGTCATCAGCCACAATTTTGAAAAGGGACCACCCAAGGGTCATTCCTGTCATGTTTGGTTTAAATTGGCTTCGGGGTTTCAGAGGAGAAGATTTTTATATATTTTTCCCATAGGGTTCTATGTTAAACTATATCACACAGTGGTGGCCATTCTGAATTGAGGTCAAGGTCAACAAGACACATTTTAGAAAGTGGAAAACACAAGGACCACCCCTGCTACATTTGGTTTAAAGTGGCTAAGTGGTTTCAGAGGAGAGATTTTTTTACACATATTTCCCATAGGGTCCTATGTTAAAATATACCTTATGAGGGTGGCCATCTTGGATGGATGTCGAGGTCATTGGACACAATTTTGAAAGGGACCACCCAAGGATCATTCCTGTCATGTTTGGTTTAAATTGGCTTGACAGTTTCATAGGAGAAGATTTTACATGTCCTATGTTAAACTATGTCCCATGGTGGCGGTGGTGATCTTGGATTGAGGTCAGGCTAAACACAATTTAGAATGTGGACTACCAAAGGAAAATCCCTGCCATATTTGGTTTAAACTGGCTCAGTGGTTTCAGAGGAGAAGATTGTTATACATATTTCCCCATAGGGTCATAGGGTCCTATGTTAATTATTTCCTACAATGGCAGTCATCTTGGATAGAGGTTGGGGTCACCAGACACATTTGTGAAAAGGAATCACCCAAGAACCCTTCCTGCCAAGTCTGGTTCAAATTGGCCCAGTGGTTTCAAGAAGAAGATTCTTAAATGAAAAGCTAACTGAGGACAATGAAGATGGACACCAAGTGATTGCATGGTTCACATGACCCTTCGAGTCAGGTCAGCTAAAAATAGAACATTTGTTTAAATGTCCCCTGCCAGGACACTCTTGTAGAAATGGATTGTGTAGAATTAAATGCTTTAAAACCTATTTTTTTATCTGTAGTAGTAGTGACCTGGACCTTTCACCTACAGTCCCTTACATCATGTCTTCGTCTCTCTCTCTCAGAGGTACCTCCTATACAGTCTGGTAGACCTGCAGTGTATGAGGTAATGCAACCAATTTTCTTTTTATTGTAACTTTGACCTACTGACCTCAAAACCAATAGGCATCTTCTCTCATGGAGAAACCTCCTATGCAAGTTTAATAGACCTGCAGTTTATAAAACATGAGTTAATATCTGGAATCTAAATTTT
>JAOXYI010228744.1:0-10915 GCA_028566495.1 Lithophaga antillarum
ACTATTGAGCATTGATTAATTTGTTCTCGTCCTCAATATAGCTGAAATATTGCTCGCTGGACGTTAAACAACAATCAATCAATCAATCAATCAATCTATTTGCGGGGATTTATTTTAAGTTAAGCTTCCGCTAAAATAGCGAAAATTAAAACAGCACAAATATTAATACTTCTACAGTACTTTTTTTCCTTTGCTAACCAGTTTACAAAAGGATCTCATCCCTTAAAAGTGATACCAAAAAAAATTACTTTCTTAACTGAATATCTTACGGCGGCTAAATGAACTTACATCCAAATCAGAAAGTTGCTACGTTATTTTGTTGCAGTTGTTCCCCGAATGACAACAAACAGACCGAAGAATACCACCATATTTGCTACGTTTTCATTCAAAATTTCTGCTGGTAAAGTTAATTCAACTATAAAGGTACACTTCAGATACCTTATAATCATTCAATGTTTTTAGCAATCGATAATTTCGTAAAAGGTATATACTAGGATGAGCATTGGGTGATTCTTTGCTTCCGTACGTTATGTGTGCAATCACAGGCAATTAGCAACGCCATATCAGGAGCCGCAACTCCCACTAAAGGCGTATTTTTAGTTCGGAGCATCGCTAGAAATTATAACACTTAAAATAGAACGTTCATGGCGTCACAACACTAATAATATCAAAACTTTCGTTGTGATATACTGCCTCCAGCAGGCACCGTTTGGTCAAAAATACGTCATGCAATATTAATAGGCGAAACCACATTGAATCCACGCAAAAGTTCGTCATTTCACGTCGATATTCTCGATGTTACATCGATGAAAAAATTATTCTTTCAAGTTGTTTTTATGTCGATTCAAAGTTGAAGTTATCAACGTAATGTGACCGATCTTAGATCGACGTTGAAATGATGTCGACGTGTTTTCAACGTTGATCCAATATAGTTTTAGCTACCTCGATTCAGTTTTCTAAATCAACGTTACATTGACGTATTTGCGACCAATACAAACTGTACCTTTTTTTATATTTTGAAATACACAATATGCAATAATATATCTAGACAAGACAACCAGTCTAGGCGAATGACTGCCTCAGGACAAATCAATCAGTCTAACAGAGGCTGAACCAGTAAACTGTTCCGCAAAAGATGATACAATATGGATTAACCATGTTTTGCAGACGAACAGATGGCAAGCAGCATGAACGACTATTGAATGCAGTTTTCGATACTAATTACAATTTTAATAAATTTGATAAGAACCCAATATTGCCGTTCTTCTGAGATCGTCTGGGACGTATAAAAAACTATCTATAATATGGACAACACCATTTGTTGCACCATTATCCATCTGGATCACTGTAGCAGATGCTGACTGGAAGTATAGTGTTACGTCTGAAATACACATAGGGAAAATTGTGTTAGGTTGTCAAAAGGACTTAAATTTTGAATTATCAACAATATCGATACTATTCTTGCTGAGACATTTAAATGATGAATAATAATAGGGTTCTGCTAGGTAAATATTTTTCGACTCTTCTCATCCCCCATTAAAGCAAATCCTAAAAGGGCAAAACACGATTTCAAATGTGATGTCACTACGAAATTTCCAATATGGTAACAATCAAGTATGCGCTTCGAACACAGTCCATTGTTGGATTTGTTGCAACCACAAGGTTAGGTGTGCCGACGGCGAACAACGACTACCGATATCTGTTTTCGTCGGATATGCTACGCAGTAGACATAAGTAAATATCTGTCAATAATGGGTAAATTGATTCAAGCTTAACGCTAATACGTTTGTTTTCATTCCGTCAATATTCGGTAATTTTCTCTGCCTGACGTCACTTATTCCCGGCAAATCGGTAGATTTCAACATATTACAGAGACGCAAATTTCACTCCCTATTGCTTTTGTGACCATAAAGAAGCATACGAATATTCCAAATATTACAAGTTTAATATCGACAAAATTTTATGTTAATGTAGACTTTCTTTACTGAAAAATCGTATAAAACAGTGATCATTGTCACAGAAATTACCTTACATATTACTAAAATCATGTAACGTCGGTGACAAAATATCTTGATTTTCTGCGGAAAGAAAACGACTCGAAACAAACGTATTTCAGGGATTTTTCAGCTATATCGTGATGGCCAGTTTTATTGTTGCAGAAAACCACTTATCCCCTACAAGTAACTCTAAACCTTTGTTGTATTAGGTATGGGTCTCCGTTTCTTGTAATAGTCCAAAGTCAGATTTGAACTCATGTCTCGGAGATGATAGGCTACAATGATCTGTACCAACTATGTTGACAATCAAAGAAAAGTAAAGTATAGATCCTGATTGGTCCGACTACACATGTTTATGATACAAGACTAATACACTAAAATAAAACAGAAAGTTTGGAAAACAAGAACTTCCTGATACCAGATGCTCATGTGATTCTGCATTGCTAATCTGATCATAAAATCGCCTGTTTATTTCAGAATTCTCAGTCACTAAGGTCTCTCTTGCGAATTACTATAATACTATGAATACATCCCATTCTACTTACAATTATCATTTGTCTTAGATATTTGGACATTTTCACCATTAACAGCTGTGTAAGTGTAATTTGTGTTCCCTAGCGTCTCCAGTTGAATCTTCTGATCGAATAGCAGCCTCTGAAACATCTTTAAAAAATCATCAAAATTAACATGAGAGAGTTGTGTTTGTGGTCTAAATATAAGTTAAAGGAATTGTTTCTCCCAAACATGGTAAAACCCCATGCCCTTTTTCGGTGGCGCCATGCCCTCATTCTATTGCACCATACCCTTTTTCTGTGGCACCACGCTTTTTACAGGGAATTGTGTAAATAAATGGACACATGACATGATATTCTATTATTTTAAGAGGTGACATAGCATACCAGGAAAGAAGGCTTATTGAAAAAGCAATTGAACTGTAAAATACATGTATATTGTTAAGTTTAAAGGTTTCAAAGTTGCGCAGAAATAACATGTGCCTTTTTAGTTATCATTTATGCACAATAAGTGCCCTTTTTGTCAGCAAGTTGCCATGCCTGAGAAATACTAAAAAAGTATGTATTCCAGTGATCAATGAGGCATTTTTCAATTTTATCAGTAAATCTTGTTTATTTTTAAACCGTTAAATAGTAAAGAATTTGTAGCTTCTTGCTTAATTTCACTCTACTATCCTGACTCAATCTTATTCCATCTGTATTATTATTTCTAATGACCTCCTCATTATAGTAAATATAATGTATAACCCAATTTTGGTAAAATGAAATAATAAAATGAAACTTAGAAGACCTTTCCTTCTGCTACAAATATACTGAAAGGAAAGAATTGATAACGGTTTTGTCCGCCTAAATAATTGGATTTTTTATCACAATACAAGGGTTGGATTTTTGTTACAAATAACAAACACATTTTAACTGACTGACAACACAATTGCTTCTAGTACTGTACCGCTTTTAGTTGACGTTTTTCTCTTGCATATGTATAATTCGATTTAAGGCTTGAAGTCTGAAAAACTGCTTCAAAGCTGAAGAAAAAACGGTTATAACAGAGTCGCTTGCTGTTTTCAATTGAAATTTAACGTCAATTACAGCAATGTTTCAATATGTTTTAAAAATCAGTTTTACTGATATCTTATCTTAATAGTTTTAACTATGATTTTCAAAAGAAAATTAATACAAAATATGACTAACAGACCTTAATTTAAACTCAAACTAAACTTGAAATGTAATCATCATTATTAATGGACTGGAATGGTCAGAGCAATAAACCCATTACGCACCCATTGTAATGCGAACGCATTTCCCATAATTTTTTCGCCATCATCAGTATTAGAAAAGTAGTCTATGGCTGTTAAATTAGGAGCAAAGAATGTCAGCTGACACACTGGTGTCCCACTGCAATATCCCATATCCCATACTGGATCTTGTTGCCATGGAATCGTGATATATTCACCAAGATAATCATTTCCATAATTAATCAGATAACCCTGATTTTCAAAGTCACACTGCGTACTGTTAAACCTTTGATCAGTTAGATATTTTTTCATTCCAACTGCCCGCATGTAGTCATAAGTCCTCCTGAAAAAAGTATACCATGATAATTAACTGTCTAATGAAAACAAAAGATGGATATTATGAAATGTTTGGATGAATAGCGTGGTTAATGATGTCATGATTACAAATATTTGTAAAAGCATCTCCCAACTAAAAATCTAGAACGTCTTTTTACATTTTGTACCACGTTTATAGTTTCCTTCGTTTCCATGTGACTGACCAATATTTACTCTCATAATTTTTAAACGAAAAATTAGAAACAAGGGTATCCGAACAAAAATTCGTGTATATATCTAACAAGGTTCCTACAACTTAGAATAAATGAATTTCATTTTTTATTTTCTGCCGGCGCAATGGTAACAACCATTGAGGATATTAACAAAATCTTGTATACACATGAATCTGTCTCTGTAATTTCTATTATGACATTTATTCTGTTGCTTCTAAAAAAACTTCCGAAGATTTATTTGCCAGATTTTGGACTTCTGTGGGTTTTATCTTATTGATTTTAGGGACAGTCCTCTGCATAAGTTTGAATCACAAAATGTTTCATGTCAAGAACATTTTTAAAAGTTTTATGAAGTATTCAAATATTGCTAAAATCCTAAATTTAAAGTCAGGAACATTCCAGGTTAACGTAGTCTTTGTTTATTGAAAAATCATATAAAACAGTGAATAATATTACAGATATGGCTCTATGTATTAGTATAATGATATTATGTTCACGACGAATTATTCAAAACTTTGACGGAATGGAAGCAACAAGTAATAAACTTTTTTTATTGATTGATGCGAGCTTAATACCACTTTCTATTTCAGTTATATTTTGGTAATTTGTTTTATGTGTGGATACCCTGTTCCTGAATAAAGAACGCTTTAATCTGGTAAAGTTTCTACGAAAAGATTTTGGTAAATCGGACGTCAGCAATTACCAGCTCAAATACACAAAGCTGATCACAATAATGTAGATAAATATTGATGAAAGCTGCCTTATTCCTTAATTTTTTTTTATAAAAATACTCTTGTACATTTGTACTTACAGTAGACATAAATCACTACAGATTAAGTTAATCATATCAAGGTAAGGTATTCCCAGAACTGTATCAATGTCCTGAATTCTGCCATTAGTTCCTTCGATGTTTGCACTAACAATCTTTGCAATCACAGTGTCACCCTGTACAAAGAATTCTGAAATACAGATCAGATATTGTAGTAGGTGGATCATTTTGCGAGGTCTTATTGTAAATATTTCAGTGTTCAGACAGCATTTTTGTCACTGTGTAAATTTCATGCTTATAATAAGTTTCACAATACTATATAATCTAAGAAATTAATATTTTCGATATTTCTACACTTTCCACATAGACAAGATTTAAGTGACCACTAACATTTTGTAAAACTTTCCATTTATAGTACCGTAAATAATTTATAAAAACGTTTCCATAAAAGACGCATGTCATTTGTCCTCATTACTGCCTAAAACCAGAAGAGAAAGATTCAACTCGGAAATAAATTCAGTATCATATAAACAAAACAAATACAAATGCATATGTTGTATGTAAATTATAAAATAACGTATGTACTAAAATATTACTTTTTTAGGTTAGCAAGTTACGTATTTACAAGGTCATAATGTTTGATAGGATTAAACTGACGACGTCTGGATAAGAAACTAGGCATACATTTTCCTCCAGAAAGTCTGCATATTACGCTTTTTCCAACCTCATGTTACGTTTGGTTCGCTAAGATGATTATGTCGTACAAATTTTAAATCAAACAACAATTCTATAACATATCTTGCAATATGTTCTGAGCTGTACCCATTATCGAAAATCCGGATGGATTATTCATAAAACTATTCGTCCAAAGTTTGTACTTAGATGAATCAGATGCTGAAGATGCAATCTACCCTTTTATCAATTTAACGTTATACTTATAGGAAAATCAAAACATATACCATTATTCATTGATAACGATGCACTTCTAGTGTTTAATCTGTTGCATCTAATGCCAAATTCATTCCCGTATGTCACAGTTTGATAGGAGATGCCTTTGATATCACCAATAAGTTGCTTAAAACTAATTTAGATATAAAATGTGATTATCTGTAGATGTTCTATTTGTCATTATTACAGTTTTTTGCCATGTAACTCATTTATCATTTGCTTTATTAAAAAACTGCAGGTTAAATTCGTAATCTTATCTTTATACATATTTTAACTAACATTGTTCATGTTTTAGCTTGAATATTTGTAAAAATCACGGATATTAATAATTATTTTCTTTATTCGAAATCAGTACAAAATTGATCTTATGGTTCTTAGTCTATACATTTTGTTGTCTTTGCGGCATTTTTAGCATGAAATTATCTTCTTACTTGTAGATTATTTGTACGGTATGGTTAACCAGACTTTCATAATATTTTACAATTCGACCGAAAATAAGTTATTGTCCTTTTAATATTTAACCACAGAATTCCTTATTTTTGATCAGGTTAAAATATGCACAGAACGCAAAATGTTCGAATCGCCATTTTTTATTGCTGACCACCTAATTAAGGAGGGTGTGGTCAACAAAAAAAAAAAATTGAATTTGTTTCACCCATTAAGTGTTCTCCATTTCAAATACATAAAACAGGATTCTATAATAGGCCGAAAATCGACGTTATCGCAACCCTTTCTTTCAAACCAATCTATTATGCTTTTATTGACCGAGGGAATTACAGTTTCAGCATAAATTATGTTAAATTCCTGAAATACCCTACATCTGTGCTGTCAGGTATAGAAAATACCAAGAATGGAGGCTCTGTTAGGGGTAACTCATATGACGTATGTCAAAAATAATTTGTCCCTGTATGGCGTATGTAAAAACTAATTTTTCCCCTCTTTTTGTTTAAATGTTTGTGCAAAAATATGTAAAACAAGCAAATTTTCTATATTTATACGGAATATGTAAAGAATAATTTGCTCATATGCCTCAGGTCAAAAAATTTAAAAACCCCTATATGGGTATGTTAAAAATTACCTTAAAACCTCAGAATAGGAACGGAATGAAAACGATTCCGAAAAAAAGGTGAATGTGTTATACATTTCTCATGCGTATACTCCTAAATGTATGTCAGTAAGTTCACTAATATCTACCATTTCTTTGTCTGTATATGGTTAACTTGAGATTTGTTTCAAGGTGATCATCGTAATACAAACTGGTCCTGTTTTGTCGATTTGCATATTCTCCGACAGAGCCGGTCACTGAAAATGCCTGTCCTGTTTGTAAAATACTAAGTCGCAAAACCTGAGAAACGTAATATGAAAATGGAAATTACGAAATTCCTGACTGCGAATTGTGACATCTTACCGTATTTAAAATTCTACAATGAAAATGTGGCCTACGTTAATAAGTATCGGCCTCACTGGAAATCCGCTTAAATTTCGGTTGTACGCAATTTTATACCATGTCGTTTGTCGAGTTACACTAGTGCAAACGCAACGTAAAACTGAGAACTAGTTGTAAATGTCGAATTTCAAATAATTATAAAGTTTAACATATTTTGAGATCAGTGTTGTTGAATTATTTGTTCCGTGGTTCCCTACAAATTCGGCAAGCGGGAAGCCTTATATGACGTCATAAAGTGACAAATATTCACAGAACTTTACAGTTTTCTTTGACCGAGAAAGGTCTTCAACAAACTCGAATATCGTTCATATTGCCTACCAAGTCAAGTTTTGCTGAACTTGGGAATTCATTGGAATAAAACCTCCTCCTTTTGTGATAAGGATGTAAATGACCAAAGAACCCATTAAAATCAGATGAAATTGTAAATTTTCTTTGCCAAACACCGCAATTTGCCCCCCTTTAAACCATTTTTTTCTTGTAAAAGGTTAAAACTACATGAATTTTGTTAACGGGAACTGCCAAACTCTTTTTCCGATAAGGAATCCAGTCAAAAAAGCTGTATAAAAATGGGATAAGAAAAGAATAAAATATTTTTTTTTATTTGACGATAATAGATCATTCGGTCCCTTTGACCCCATTTTCCTCCAAAACTGTAAGTGTTACAGGAAAAGCGAAGGCATCACTCTAAATTTTTAATTTAAAAAAAAACTGGCAAAGTGGGATAAAAAGTATATACTAGGTCTTTGAAACGGATTAAAATTGGGCCTTTCATAACCTATTTCAAAAATCATAGCTCGGTTGGTATGCTTACGCACTACCCACAGCTCAATTACATCAGTTAAAAGGTACAAAGGGAGTTAGGGAAACAAATAAAAAATAATGAACGGATGGCCATGACGAAACTCACCATAATAAGACATAAAAATTTATGATAATGATTTTATATTCTTCCACTGAAGTAAACAAGCAATTTTATTTAAAACAATCCCAATCCACAAAAATGTACAGCTAAATTTTATTGTTAAAAAATCTTTAAATTTAAATTTCTGTACCTTTCAAGGTTGTTCCTTAAATATAAATACTCTTGAGGAAGAAGGGACTGAACAAGTCTGGTACCTTTCTATAATTGAAAAAGAAAGGACACTAAATTGTACATGAAGCAAATCTCGTAAAGTATAACGTAAACACAAAAAGCTCATACTCTCAGCTGTTATCAGTAAATGTATAAGGGTAATTGTACCATATCAATTAGGTTTTGATCAGTGGTTAGATTCACCCAAAGGATATTACGTATTTTATAAAAAGCTTCCTCCGTTGGGACAAACACATTAACTCCTGTTGTCTCCTCTAGAGCTTGTCTGATCTCCTCTGATGTGCTGTTAATTAACAGGTCAAATGTTCTGAAAAAACGTTTTCAATTAATAAAATAGTCCAGGCGAGAATTGACAATGAACTTTGTCATTCCATTTGATAATGTAACACACCGAATAAATGAAAAAAAGGAAAACTGGTGTTTGATTGCGTGTGAAACATAACCTGATTGGGTGGTCTTTACGTTTAAATTGACCTGGAAATTTTAAACCTGAAAGATTTTATGAAGCAATCGTTGCGCGTTTGTCGCACGGCTGACGAGCAATGTTCGTGCGAATTTCACATTAGATATATGATAATTGGTTTATAGAAATATCAATTTAAAATTGATTTTTGCAAGAGCAACTGTTGTGGGACTATCGTGCAACAATCGCATGTCGTCGCACGGCGGTCGCGTAATGGCCACTGAAGCAATTTTAATTAGGCCGAAGAATGAACTTTAAACCGTTATCCCGCCCAGTGAAGATATGTTTCACAAACAAATAAATTTCATCGAATTTACGGCTGCAAATGCTCTCAGTCACAGTTTCAGTATGCAACTTCTTAAATTTGTTTCGAGAACATTCTATTAAGCTTTTGTTATAACAATACAATTTTCAACTATTTATTGTTTAGCTTGGTTCCATTTGAATGATGTTGGCTTAAATATCCAAAGCTTCTGGCGTAATGCCTCCAGCTCTTTTTCACCCATAGCTGAAAAAGATGATATTCGAAAAAGGCATTCCTAAGCAGATTAACAGATATCTAACGACACACACACACACACACACACACACACACACACAATAAACATACACAACACAGTAACATTGGTTAACACCAATGAAATAGTCTTTGTTGTTGCTGAACTCAGTGTTTTCACAATCCATTGAATAGTTTTTGTTGAACAGATTTTACCAATAAAATTTTCGATTCACTGTGAGAGAGTAACGGATTATTTTACAAAATCACCAACATTATTAAACATAGAACGGCATTCTCATTGAAACATAGTTGTATTAATCAAGTAAAATTCATGGCTGGCATAAACTAGTTGTCCTAATATCACGTGTGACAATATTCAACAGAGAAAGAAATAACTGACAAGAAGTGCATATTTATGTGACAGGATTTCCTTTTTTAACTTTCAAGCTTTTAATCATTAATATCTATTTGGACAGCAAAATCTCCTTTACATTTGTCTTAGGAATGATATCTCAAAATGTAATCAATCTTTTTGTTAAGCCCTAAATCTTTTTCTTTATTAATCACTTCATGGTATCTCTTCATTTCTTTATTACCTTCTTGACTCCCTTTTTAAAATTAGTTTTAGCAGTGGTTTTCTTCCTGCATAACCCGCTGTCTAGGTTTAGTGAGGAAATATTAGTGCATTAACCATGTAAAACTTGATTTTAAAAAAGCATACTCTGTCCATTTAAAACGTCTTGATATTTTTATTTTAAATAAAAATCTCTTTCTCTTGAAAATATAAGAACCAAAGTGACCTATTTCCGGCATCCACATTATCCTAATGCATGCCAGCGCAACTTTTATAAAAATATGCTTTAAGCAAAAAATGCTTTGGTTAAGAGTGATTCATGAAACATTTGTTTTAACGAAAACATTTTTTCTTCAAAAGTGAAGGTTACAACGACTTTTACCACAAGGAACAAAAAACTTGTCAGTTTCTCAAAATATTTAGCTTTAATAGAACTTTTTTTCCATGAAAACGTTACGGTGACTGATGTGAATGCCCGAAATGCCCTAATACCTATTTTGTGCTCAAGAATTTTAGTCTGGAGACACCAAACTTTTTCCACTTGTCAAAGTCCATTTTGTTTTATTAAGTGAAAATCCAAGCCACCAGATTCCGTTGTTCGACGGTCCGTAACACCCATGTTGTCTTAAATCAATACTGAAGACAAAATAGATTTGCTGAAGTCCTAGGTGGCCAAGTGGTTAAGGACGCTGACTCGTGACCACTAGCCTAACATTAATGCCGCGGGTTCAAGCTCAGCTCGCCCCGCTTCTTGTGTTAAGGTTTTCAGACGCCTACCCAATGTCGGAGGCTTCACCGGTCAGCCGGATAACTGTCCGGAGTTTATACTC
>JAOXYI010228855.1:0-10914 GCA_028566495.1 Lithophaga antillarum
AGTGAAATATTACCCCTCCCCTCAAGAAAATGACCTAAAAATTTATCATTTTTGGCCAATTTTTGAAAAACATGATTTGCTTTATAGATTATTTGCGTAAATATAATACTGTTTTGATAGATATCATCAATACAAATGATCTTATATAGCTTTGCATGGTTGTTGTGTAGTTTTAGTTATAAATCTGTGAAAAGGGGGTGATTTCGGGTTTCAAGTTTTTGTCAGTTTTGTTCATCTGAAGGGACTTATTCAAGTAATACTGCCATCTAGCGTCTTTTATGTGGTTTTTTAAAGGTCTGCACATTACAGAAATGAACATAAATCAGCATATTACTGTTAACATATTTCAATTGCTGAAACTGTACCCCTACCCCCTTAGAAAATACAGTAAATCTTTATCGTTCGTTGACAGCAAAGATTGATTTCATAGGAAATTTATGTATATATCATACCCTTTTGATAGAAATTACAAATGATCTTAATATATAGATTTGAATAGATATTGTTTGATTTTTAGCCATAAAACTGTGAAAAATGCGTGATTTCAGTCTGCAAGTTTTTATCAGTCAGTGTCCTATGAACAAGCATAGTTCAATAATTTTGGCATTTATCATCTTTTATTGCAGTTTTTCACAATAAGTCATAACACCCTTCTTATCATATTGTTAACATTTAGAATTGCTGAAATTGTTCCCCTACCTAAATAAATTAAATTTTTATCATTCTTGGCCAATTACGGACAGTAAAGATTTGTTTCATAGATATTTTATGTGATATTTTATGTGCCAACTCTGTTTCCAGTTGAAAGAAAATGTAATTATCGGGCTACTGTTGTCTAAAACTACAGGTAATATCCTTTTATTATTTGTTGCGGATACACGTTGAAATATGATAATACACGTGTAACAATATCTCGCTAAACGGAACATCATTGGCAAGTTTGAAAAATTTGTTTTAAATATAATCGATTGATTTATTATGTATTTATTATCCTATGCATTTCATTCTCTGAAAATGTTATCATAAAATTGTTCATACCTAATCACGTATTGTGTTCCATCAGAGGATAATGTTGGATAAGAGTCATATTTGGCCCCCATTTTTGGCAATTTTTAAAGTTTACCATATTTACAATTTGATTTTATTATTAAACAGCTGAATGGATAAGCTTTACAAAACAGTACATTAAAGCTGTCAAATAATTATTTTCCTGTTCAAAAGGCATGCGCAAATATGACTGAAAACTACAAAAGTTCGAAAAAATTCCAGAAATGTCAATAAAATAGGTAAATGTTGGCTGTTTCAAATATGAATGGACGCATGTACCGCGAAAATATTTGGCAGCCATATAAATGTTGCAGATTTTGGTTCATTGAACCAACCAACGGAAAAGGCAAATGGTTTACAAAAAGCGGTTGTTACGTTTCTGGTCTTTATACGCATTTGTCTCTTTTAATATCTGTACGGTTATTTGTTATTTTTAAATTAAAGAAGTTTGTTTTCTATGTAGAAAATTTGTCAGAGTTTTATTTTCGACAAATATTTTGTTGATCAAAGTTTGACTATGTATGCAGAAAGTTTCGTTTGTGTGTTTTTTTCCTTAATGAAATGATTATCGACTGAAATTTGATCCCATATATACAGTTTTTTCAAGGGAAAAAGACACAGATTACATTGCATTTTGTATTTTAGTACGTAAAACACGTGAATTTTGTGTACTGTATTTTATATCGTGCATATTGACACTGTCAGTCGACTTTCACTAGCATGGGAACCAATATGAAAATTTGCCCAGGTCGATATATGAAACGTTGTATACTGCAGATACTGCATCGGCCAGCAGAGAACAATTTTTAAAAGGCGCGGAAAGGTACACCTGCATAAGTACCTGCCAAAAATTTTACATTGTTTTTTATGTTTCTTTGCTTGTATAGCAGCAATGACGACCTTGTAATTTCGCTTATGTTTTTTTCAGTTATATCGAAATTTGTTTTTGTTTTCATATGTCTAACATGCTTACTGCTACCGACCAATGTATGCCTCGTACAACAATATAATTATTTCTGATCAGAAACTTAGAAGACTAGCATAGAATAACGTTAAGTAAATGATATCTGGAGTTAATAGGTATTTAATGTGACTTTTTTATATATATTTACGTCTTTTAGTACCTTAATGAAACGTTAGACTGTTGAACTACATTAAAACATTTTAACATCGCTGAAGTGTCGTTGATTCAGATAATCAATTTCATAAATTTTACAATCATGTTTGTAAAAATAGAAAAGTTTTCCGATGATATCGATATCGATACTAAATTGCCGAGCTTAAGATAAAAAATCACATACTAAAGGAATTCTAATTGTTATTTAACTGGTCAGTACAAATCCCATTTTAGAGTTAAGCAGCAACAACGACTTGTTATTTTCGATTACTTCACATTGAATATAGTGTGCAAGTATCACTGAACTCAAGAGTGAAGAAACATTTTTCCGTACTATCGGCCAATATCACCCTGTTAAATTATGTAAAGTAACAGCACTCTATTGACTTTGTATGTAATCGAAGCGCTTATATCGTATTAAGAAATATTTCTCACACATATTACATTGTACACACTTACGGGTCTATACTTTTTAAGTGAGTCGATTTCAAGTGCCGGTAGACAGACCCAACAAAAATCCCTTTGACCTATTTCTGAAATAAAGATTTCACAATTTTTGATAATTTTGATAGAGATGCGACTTGTCTACAAAATACTACACACTTACTGGAGAAAAGTGATTGATGGTAGTTCTTAACACCATCTTAGTTAGCAATAATTGATATCGTGGCGGGTATTGGAGAAGATGGTTCGTTGCTGTCTAGTTGTAATAGTCTTTGATATCTATTTTAATTTTTTTTCGTTGGATTTATTATCAATTAAACTCTCCGGATGACAACATCGCGTTTCAATGAATGATCTGCTTAGCTGGTCATACCTACCTGCAGAAAACACTGGCTTATTACCTCTAAAAGAATGTGTTCGTACCTGGGCGAATGAAACACAAAAATGAAATCGTTTCCAACCTTACATAACAGAGTTTTCCAAATTTCGACATCGTATGTTTTCTGGCGTCCTTTCCCAGGAAAACTATGATATACATAATGTATGGCTGACAGTAGCATTCAGTAAAACACTAATTCTCCTCCGTCCCCCAAATCAATCGATCAATCAATCAGTCAACACATAATTAATCAATCAATAACTGAAAATATAGAAATAAAACAAACAACTGGATGCATCATATCCAATGCATCGTGTACGTAGGTTACAGATAATCAATCTCGCTCAACAATTCTAAACGTAAATTCAACATTAAAACATGTTTGAACAGTAATAATAATAAAATCTCAGACAACAGCAATTAACGTGGATATCGTTCGCAATAATAACAGTACAGAATGTATCATTTTACAACAATTATTATCTAATACTTTTGATTGAAATGTGAACACCTAAAATTACAAACATACTCGGTTGACCGACACAGTGGAACCAAAAACCCCGAATATGTCGACCAATCTTCCTACCAGGAAAGGAAGCACAAAGAAACAACAAAACAAACGTCGGTGACCGACACAAGGGAGCTTGGACCCCCAAGTGCGCCTGACAACCATCCTTTTTCGAACAGATCAAAAACCCACAATCAGCAGCTTACATCCGTCGGTGATACAGATCTCTTCTCAGTTTGAGGTTTTGGACCTTGATGGGGTGAAGAAGATCTTGTCTTATTGGGACTGAATGAGGTTTTATCTTGATTGTTCTTTTGAAAGCTAGCTTCGCGTGAGCGACATTGGTTTATTGGCCTAGGAGATAGTGAAGGAGATCGGTTATATTGACCTCTAATACCTGTGTCACTACGTATTTCCTCTAGCATAGCTACTATCTTCTGAAAGTTGAGTGTTTGGACCACTCCAGATGTCTCCCTAGATGGTTTCTAGTACTCTGTTTCTCATCAGATAATGACACCAGGCGATGAGCATAGGATGGAGATCGAGTCCCATATATGGCGATTGCAGTCTTTACATATTTAATCACCTTGTGAAGAGATTTGGGCTCTTTTTCCATGGCTGTTTTAGCCGCTTCTTTTTACGGCATCTTTTTCAGAACGCCTCTGTGGCCAAATCTTCAATGGTGTAATGATCGAAATGTTCATATCAATCCATTGTCAGAAATGAACGCATTCCGAAAAGGGATCAATTGCTCACCCTCTTGCTGGCGAATATACTTGAGCTGTCTTCCAGCAGAAATAGGGGTCTTCTTTCATCTGAACCGCTTCTGCATTTCCCCTTTAAGATCATTGTATGAATCAAGACGAAGCTTCCTTGCATAGTCTATTGAAGCTTAGCTCAAACAGTCATTGATAGGCATCTTTTTTTTTCTGTTGTCCCACGGTCGCCTAATTGCCGTCCATTCAAACTGGAAGCGGAAGGTATCCCACGATAGTCATGGGCTACTTGTTAAGATGTGCAACTTTGGTGCTTGTGGGCTTTTAGGATGACTGTGCATGGGGATGGATGATTTCAATACCTAATGTTAAGTGTAGACTGAGCCAGTAGTACAGGGTGCACATTTTGTATGGAATGGCTTCCATAGTTCGGAGCAGATCCAGGTTACGCAACTGTATGTACAGTTCCAGTAGCACTTCCAGGTAAAGGAGCTCGTTGCCCCGAGGAAGGATCATTCATGGGACTAGATGGGTATTTACTCATTTCTCCAGTAACATTTCCAACTCTGGCTGCGGATGCCGCCATGGGTTGTTTCGGGTACGGTGTTCCAAACCCTCCAACAGAAGGAATTGTATTCATGGGTGTGCATTTTTTCTGGTCTGCAACTAGTCCCTGATTCCCTTGTGTTTAAGCGGTTTGCTGTTATTGTATAGGGATTCTGATAGATTGATAGGCTATCAAGACTGATAGATGGCAACGGTGGGCTTGATGTTGTTGGTGTACTGGACAAAAGCTAAGCAGTTGAACTAGGTGGGTATGGAAAAGTCTGAGTTTTATCTAGCGTACCAGATTGGAACAATTGTGCAATTATCTTTTGGGGGAGTATACATTTAGGTGTTTCTGGTGTTCCTGTTTTGCGTCATCTACCCTTGTCTGCTTTACATTGTTATCCATCTTTTCTTTTGCATATACATTATCTGGTTGTATAATATTGAGAAGATTGTTTACAATTTGCTGCTGCTTCTGTGCAGCTGCAGGGTCTGTAGCAGAACGAATAGGATCACTGTCCTTAGGATCCATAGTGTAGTGCTGGCAATTGTAGTGCAGGTCAGTCTTAAAGTCGTGGAATTATCTGTTAAACAAATCCAGTAATGTTGAGAGTTTTTGGTCCATTGCTTTAGTTGTTCATCGATGTTTTAGGTAAGCACAATAACAATGACGTGAGGTAAGTGAAATGCTGGGATTACTCACTCGTAATCACAGCAGGAAATCGGTAGATGCTGGTCGAAGATCAGGAATACACCATCCACATACGGCGGCAACTAGTCAAGTGTCAAGGTAAGGCTACGCACTCGCAATATACTGGTTTACCGTCTGGTACCAATGTTATAGACATACGGGCTAGGAATCGGCACCACACATTTTAAGAATTAATTACTGGATTATCAAAATATTCATCATTATGACGTCAATAATGTGCTCTTAATTATTTACTGAAGAAAAAAGAATGCAAGGAGTAAGAAAATAGTTACACATTCTCTGAATATGCTTTATGTTTTTAATCCTGGTAACTACTTTGATGGACGAAATGATAAGTTAAACATTTAATATTCTGTTATTTGTATCGAACTGCGAACATTACAATGCATTTCTATTATACATGTGAGGTATCATTGACAATATAAGCTATTGAATATATCATTACTTACATATTAATGTAATCTATTTATTTTAGATTTGTCATAGTGTGTGGTAACCTTTCCTCCATCTTAACTCCATGAGTTAAGGCCTTGAAACAGCTTGTCATATATGTCTCTACAGTTCAACAGTATGTCATTCTCTAAGCGCTTATGAGACCGTGCAGATTCGTTATGATAATATGGTACAAAAACTTATATTTCTGGGTCATTTCAATATCTTCCTATTAGGCGCATATATTCAGTTTGAAACTTGTTAATATGTAGCAATTTTATACTTTATATCTCTTTATGATAACAGATGTGCGTGTTTCTTTTTAGTGTCTGTGGACATTATCAATTACCGTATTCGTGAGACGTTTATTATATATATTAACATACTAAATGTCTTCTGTTTACTTTAGCTATGTCATTGTGTAAATAATTTTAAGCGGTAATATTTCCTTCATTAATATACGTGTATTTGGAGTTGATGTCTCGTTTAGATCTAAACAACTTGTCAGAAAATCTCTACAGATCATAAGTATGCCGTCTATAAACTTGTGAGGACGTGTCTGAAGTGTCGAATGTTACAAATATTACCAGTAACGTTCCGATGATAGGTGGCTTTCCCTGGTATTCCTCCACTGACAGAACCGGTCACCATGATCGAACTGAGAATATGGCATCAAAATGAATATTAAGAAATGTTCGTGACTCATAATCAACGTGTTGCAACAATAAAAACTTCGATAGAAACACGCAGATGATCTCATTAGCCCAATCAGCGCATTTAACTATACGTCTGGAATAAATTGGTTTATTCCTAGAAGAAATGTTTTCTATTCCAAGTTGCAAACTTAACTATTAAAATGAAAAGGGAATATTGCAAAATCTGATTGCAAATTGACCCATTGGTTTCAGAAACGATTAATGCTAGTCAAGATATGAATTCTGCACAATGACCACAAAAAAGGCAAGTTACAGAGTAAAAATCTTCTTCAGTGATCTACTTACATTGTACATTCTTTACGCCGTTGTTTTTTCCACAGTTATTGCCTTTTCAGTTTAGTTTTGTACATGTATTTATGTTATCTGTTTAAATTCGGTTAGATATTCACTTTAATTAACCATTGGTATTGTACTTATTATGGTTTTATTTACATACTCCTTAATATTGGTAAAGATGTACAGTTTACAAACAAACGTTCTTTTGCGTCATATTGTACTTATAAAAAGGTTATAATTTCTATTAGAATAACATTAGAGCAACACTTGTTCTTATAATAGAGGTTTTCGATGATGAGATAATAATCAACAAATGTGTCGATTTATTTAGCCGTATTTCTGGTTGGCTGATTCTTTGGGCTTATCGCTACTTTCAGCAATTTTTCAGTCATATCATGACTACCAGACTTACTGAGGATGAGAAGTCCGAACAGTTATACATCTGAACCGGTGAAACCCACAATCTTCGGTAGTTGTTTGGAAAACTTAACACATAAGACGTGGCGTGCAGGACTTCAATCCGCGACAGCAGTGATGGCTAGTGGTTATGAGTCAGCAACCTTAACCACCCGGCCACCTAGGCCCCTTCATTTCCTGTTACATATATTTTCTGTAATGAAAATGATGTCGTTTCCATGTGGCCCGACTACCCTTCATTAGTACGACATCAATATGTTGGTAGACTGCCATGTACTTTGACATTTTTACCAATAAAAGTCCGTATAGGCCATAAATGCATTGAAGTCCTTTTTTTCAGTTGGCCGCTACACTATCGTGCATGTGCGAACTTTAGTTGGACTTGTTTGTGTCAGTTTGGTATTATCTAGATTCATTTGACTACCTAATTTTTCGGAAATAGCACTAGTGCTGAGACATGCGTATCCAGTGAATGCAGAGTTGGTATTTATTAGGCTGAATTTACCAACTTAGACATTCGAAATTTGATTATCTGCATGTATATTAACTTTCGTATACAATTATTCATTTAGTAAAAGGACAGTTGAAACAGAAATTCTATATTCCTAAAAAAATCATGAGGACAAATTAACATTTATGTTTTTCTTTATTGTAATACACACCATACATTGTGTATAGCCTGTTGCATAAAATAATGCTTTCTATTTGTCTGATTAGAAAAGCTAAAGGTTAAGATTAGGGTCCACGCTGGACATACCCATTAATTATTTAATACATGTTTGAAAAAAGTTATGTAGTGTTGTTATCTTAGAATAAACGTGGATATCAAATTAATCTTGAACGATCAGTCAGATTATTAAAAAAAAAGGAGAGAGAGAGTGGAAAAAAGACAAAAACAGCTATTTTTTCCCGTAAATGTGATGAGAAAGATAACGAGGCTACTATTAACTCTCCGTAAAAGTTCTCTCTCTTACATTTACATTTCATTTAATTATAAGACAATAGTTGTAATCTTAACAGAACAGAAAGTTTGAAGTTTTGTCTTTTACCAAAGAAACATTTAATCTATGTATATGAAACCATACGCTTATAAATAAATAAGTTTTCATTAAAACATTAACTTTACGATATTCTTCATTAAAAAAAAAAGAAGAAAATTTCAATTATGATGCAATTGCACAACGTCTTGTTTTGGTAATGCTTGAAAGTAAAACAAAAATGTATACCTCTATAAAATCTATAATGTATTATCTTATTTCAATGATCAGAGTTACTACAATTAAAGTTGTGACAGTTTAATAATAAGATTTATGTCGAAAATGTTGACAATACAATATATCTTTGCGTTATAATTTGAATCCCTATCTGGCATAAAACAATATTGTTTTTATTGTAAACAGTGATAGGGATTCAAACGGAATATCAATATTCTTAAACACGCCTATTATTGATATGTAAAACAAAATCTGGCACCTTGCATTTTTTCTTTCTTTATTTAATACTGGTTAGAATTATGGTTGTAACGGTAGTGCACCAGTTTTGTAGTACTTTGCTGATTAAACCGAATCTATAATTACAAGTACCCTAGTGTAAGATATCGGCAACTAGTATATAGTTTATAGGATATAATAATATCGATAAATGTACATATTACGGGCCTTACTTGACTTGTTATAAGGTGTGATATTTTTAGTATTATTGAAGACTTCGACATGAAGAATAACAAACTCTGTTCTTATTTAGTATCACATGTTCACAACAAACTCGAATAGATAAGCTCTATACTTATATTTATTCATAGAAACTGACAGCGAAGGACTATAACAGTCGCTGATTTATGGCAAACTCGATGATTTTGGTTTTCTAATAATAAACTTTTCATTGTTTCTATCTACCATGTTGTAGACAGAAAGTTACTCTTGTCAAGTAAATTTCTCATAAAAAGTTAAGCAAACAAATACCCAAGTTAGTATCATCTGTTTGAAAATGTGGTCTCTAACACAATTCGGTTAATTCAAGGAATTTCCTGTCTTAGTGCTTGAAGATATATCGGTGTCATAGATAAATTATTGCTTCTCTTCCACTGCGACTTGTACAAAGGCTGTGAGAATTAGGACTTCAAGACTTATCTATGTTTATGGTCTCATTTTCGGTTTTGTGCCCGAGTTTGTGTTTTCCGATCTTTTGTATTTCTTTTTTTCCCTTTTTTACTTGTACTGTTATTATATTGTTTTGTTAAGACCTGAGTCTTTTCTATCATTACTTTAAATTGCCGTTTATTCTTGTGGAATTCTGTATTTTACATTAATATGATCCTAAAACTTTACAAAAGTGCACATTATTAGCGGATGGAAAAGGTTTGTGTCTAAATATACTAGGCTGAAAATACTGACAGTAAGCTTAAGATATACAATTGTCTGTAGAAGCAAGTTTTGACAATCATCATGACAATGCGCAGATTGTAAGGTTTGTTTTTCCAGGTCGGCTATATGTTTAGGCATACATTTTGGGTTGCCTATTCATTTTTTAGAGTAATAGTTCTGTAATTATTGTGCCACTTTTTCGTTAATCGCGAGTGTAATTATTTTATGTTTGTTACAATTAGTTCAAAGTTCACTAGCATCTACTGGTTTTCTCTGTTTTTGTAATATTCACTACTAATGGTCAAACGGAAGACAAGCTGTTTTCTAGATTTCTTTTAGGTTTGGTTGTTGGAATTCAGTAATTTTTCAGCTATATCACGACTACCAGACTTGTTGGGGGAGGAAAGTCCTGTCAGCTATTCAGCTGAACCGATGAAATGTCCCACCTTGGATAGGTGTCTGGAAACGTTAAGAAAGGCGAAAGAAAACCGAAGGAGCAATTAAGATGGAACATTCCGAGGACATTGGCAACATCGGGAACGAGGAAGACGAAAACAAACAAACAATACATGAACACGCAACAGAAAACACAACACAGAAAACTACAAAAAATAGATGAGCGACACAGACCTCACTAGAAACTGGGAGTGAACCTATGTGCTCTGGAAAGGTAAACAGTTCTTGCTTCTAATTAGACACCTACCGTGTTGTCAAGTCCGGTAAAAAGTCATGTTCGGTAAGAGGAAAGAACAAAACTACGGCAAAGGGAAAATATCCGTCTTCATTTGGGAAACACATATTCCGTAAACGTCAACTAGTTCATGGTCACGGCCGTAGAATTTTTGAAATGATGATTTCAGCCTAGGAGGAACACATGAAGCGGGGCGAGAAGGACTCGAACCACTACAGCGACGTTAGGCTTATGGTCATGAATCACCAACATTAACTACTCGGCTATCCAGGCTCAAGATTTCTTTAAAAAATTCTTTATCGGTAGTTACATAGTAGTATAACATAACCTCATTTTCTAGTATGGAGGATGGCGGCACACAGATTAGTCAGAAATGACAAATAAGTCTAATTATATTAGAAATGAGTCAAATGTAAAAACAATACTAAAATATATACGATGAATTTCAAGGGAATGGTCGGGATTTAAATGAATGATAATTGTATACTGATATGTTTTGTTTACACATGAATTTTTATATTTGAATGAAAGTATTATTGCGATACAT
>JAOXYI010228966.1:0-10913 GCA_028566495.1 Lithophaga antillarum
AATGCACATCTAGAGACATGGGTCTAACACTATGTCAAACTTCAAGGACATCCGACTTACGGTTTCTGAGAATTTGGTCGGACAAGTTCAACGGCGGAAGAATAATTTAAGAAACAAAACAAAAACAATAAGTCTCCAAACTTTGTTTGGGAGACTTAATAATAAGAAATGGGACAAAAACAATAAGTCTGCAAACTTTGTTTGGGAGACTTGATAACCAACCAACACATTAATTCATGAATATGCATAGCACATGAGTGCATTATCAATGTTGTTCAGTTGCAAGAGTAGCTATTTTGTTTATTACATAGATTTTTCGAAAAATATTTGCACAGTATTTCATCGCTATATATGAAATGATGTTCCCATATTTGAAAGTGCCATTTTTGTCCCACAGTAAAAACGTGTGAGTGTTATAATAGCGACTGATGTTAAAGACGGAATCAAAGTTGCTGAATAGGTGATGTGCCATTTTCAGGTATACATTGTATTATTGTGACCAGTTTTAACGATGGAGGAAGCTAGGGTATCCTGAGAGAACCACTAACTTTGCCAAGTTACTGGTTAGCTTTATCACATAATTCACAAGTCCAAAAAAGTAATAAATTCCTAAGAAAACAAATTTACATTTTATAAAAGTTACCTACATAAAGTTTTCACCAGTATAAATACTTTATAATAAGACTTCAAGGAATTCACAATATTTTTTTCTCACTTTTTAACGTGGTAGTTGGAGGAAAACGGAAGAAAAGCATGTCTCCAGCACCCAGCCAGAGAGGGAAGAAAGGTAGAGGGAACAAAACCAGAAACCAGGATCCAACACTTAATTTACAGGTTGTCAATTTTTCTTAGAGTTGAAATGTACTAAAAAAGCATGAAAGTACTTAAAAGTACTTAAAGTCATGAGTACAAAATTTTGTAGTTTTAGAGTTCTTAAGTTCATGAACTTCAAGATGTTTCTAAATAGTTCTGTTTAGAACGTACATTTTGTTGGAGTTTTAATTTTATTGATAACATGAAATATGAAATCCACAAAAAATTGATACCCATAAAAATAATAATTTCATAGTATACAATCAGAATCACCATAGTAATGAATTTCCAAAAAATTTAAATGGAAATTCTCTTCTCTTACAAACTTTAAACGGTTCAGAAATGAACATACATGTACTTCAGGATTAATGTTCGATTTAACCTTTTTACAACTGCCATTTTTAAGGAGATTGTTTTTGATATATACAACATCTGTTTTGTTTAATACCTTCAAAAGCAAAACATGAAGAATACCTTACAGTCCCCATTTAAGAATTACACTTTGATAATTATTAGCCAGACTTTCTCATTTAACCAAAAAATAGTTTTAGTTAATTGATGGTTTGGTATTAATTTAACAAAAAGATAAGCTGAAAATGTTGTTTTATGTTTTATAATACATGTATTTTTTGTAGGATTTTGGAAGTGATGATGATGAAAGCATTGAAGAACTAGCTCCACAAGAAATCACAGGATTTAGGAAGTTACTTGTGGCCTTGTTACAGGTGGGATATATGGTCATTCCATTTAGTTTCTCAAGGAAGGGAACATTTGAGCCATTTTTTGGGGTTTTTTTGCCATAAACACATGTATAAAGGATTTTGTACAATTGATACAAGTTTTTATCCTCTACTGATGAAATTGGGAGGGAGATATGATGATGATGTCTGTCTGTCCATCTGTCACACTTTTGACAGCTCAGACTACTGCATTTGTTCATTTGAAATGTATGATATAATTTAGCAACAACTAAGCAGAAAGCTAAATCTGGATGCCAGGTGAGGCCTAAAAAAGTGTTTTGATTCCAGTTACCTGACTGACCCACCTTTTCAGGGAAAATTTTATTGCTAAAATCAATGAAATCAGTTTACTGTGTGCAACAAATAGCAACAATACATGTCTTGTTTGCTGTAAAAGCAAGAAACAAGGAATTAACAGGATTGAAGCAGAAAAATATGTTCTGAGAAAAACAACAGCTGGAAGAGGAGATGAACAAATTGTTATAATACCAGAAACAACAGAAATGGCACTGGACTCAGACCAGATATATAACAAGCTGAAAAAGAATCCCTACTTAACTGTACTTCATTTCACGACTAATATCAGAAACACAACACTTTTTTTGGCCTCAATGTCATGTTATTGTGATGTTATCTGTTAGGATAATCCTTTCTGAAATTTGTTGCACAGCAGTCTAGTGCATGTTTTGAGATAAAATCTTTAGTCAAGGGTATACTTACAATGTTCAAAATTAGTATACAGTTAGTATCCTTTAAAAAATGACTGTTGCATATCATTTACTTTTATTAAAAGTAACAGAAGGTATTATTGTGAACATCTCTTTCATAGCATAACAATTCAATATTGACAGAACTTTATAAAATGTCTTTTGTGCAGTTCAGAATACTGCATTGGAAGTAAAATTTTCTAAAAGTGCTGACTTTATCTTTTAGGATTTGATTAGCCTATTAGAAACCACATCTCTTCGTCAGTCAGAGTCCTCAGCATATCACACAGTACAGATCTTAGCCTCACTGACCAGACAAGATACAGAGACATATGATGGAAAATTTGATCATGGGTATTAATCTTCTATTATTTTATATCTCAACAGATGAAGGGCCATGTGAGCTGTTGATGTCAGTTTGTGCTGAATATATGTCTTGACCTATTCACAATTTTAACGGGATTTTTGTCTCGCCTGCAACGAATGTCGCGGGAGGCGAGACATAGGTATGCTTTTGATGGCAGCGACTGCGGCAGCGTTAACTCTGCGTCACATTTATCAGCTCAGGTCCATTTCTCAGTAACCACACATCATACAGCAACCATCTTTGGTCCACACATTCATCAGGGGATGTACATGCCAACCTGACATATGTCATGACCTTGACCTCATTTTCACGGTCCACTGACTTTGTTAATTTGCATCACATTTTCATGCTCTGGTCTATTTCTGAATAACTACATGTCATACAGCAATTATATTTGGTCCACACATTCATCAGGGGATGTACATGACAGCCTGACACATTTTACTTAACCTTGATCTCATTTTCACGGTCCACTGACTTTGTTACATTTGTATCACATTTTTGTGCTCAGGTCCATTTCTGAATAACCATACATCATACAGCAACTATATTTGGTCTACACATTCATCAGGGGATGTACATGTCAGCCTGACACATGTCACATGACCTTGACCTCATTTTTACAGTCCACTGACTTTGTTGCATCCCCTGGACAATGTGTGGACCATATATGGCTGCTGTTGGATGTACAAATCAGCCTTACACATGTCACATGACTTTGGCGTCATTTTAACGGTCCACCGACTTTGTTAAATTTGTGTCATATTTTTGTGCTTGGGTCCATTTCTCAGTAACCAGAGATAATACAGCAAACATATTTATTCCACACATCAGGGGATGTACATGTCAGCCTGACACATGTCACATGACCTTGACGTCATTTTTACGGTCCACTGACTTTGTCACATTTTCGTGCTCCGGTCCATTTCTCAGTAACCACACATCACACAGCAACCATATATGGTCCACACACTGACCAGGGGATGTACATGTCAGCCTGACACGTGTCACACGACCTTCACTTCATTTTCAAGGTCAACTGACTCTGTTAAATTTGCATCATATTTTTATGCTCCGATCCATTTCTCATTAGCCACACTTCATACAGCAACCATATATGGTCCACACATTCATCAGGGGATATACATGTCAGTCTAACACATGTTACATGACCTTGACCTCAATTTCACGGGCTATTGTCTTCGTTAAATTTGCGCATCACATTTTCGTGCTCAGGTCCATTTCTGAATAACCAGGTGTCATACAGCAACCATATTTGGTCCACACATTCATCAGGGGATGTACTTATCAGCCTGACATGTCACAGGACCTTGACCTAATTTTCTCAGCCCACTAACTTTGATAAATTTATGTCACATTTTCGTGCTCAGGTCCATTTCTGAATAACCATAGGCAGGCGAGACATATTTGTGTGTCCACCTTTGTATGAATAAAAAGTTTTTCCAGGCTGACCTTAAAAAAAATCTTCATGACCGCTCACCTACATGAGCTATTGTCATTACCTTGCATCCATCCTCATAGTTGTCTGTTATATACTTTTACATTTTTGACATCTCTCAAACTGATACAAATTGTGAATGGTGGCTCGACTCGTCATTCAAGATGGCAGCTGCCAGGGCCTCTGATTGGCAGAGATATTTTCGACATCTCTGAAACCGCTAAGCCAATTGACACCAAACTTGGAAGGAATGGTCCTTGATCAGTCTGCTTTCAAAATTGTGTCAGGCAGCTCAGCCCATCTTCCAAAATGGCCACCAAGGCCTCTGACTGGGTGAGACATTTTCGAAATCTCTCTGAGACCACTAAGCCAGTTGCAACAAAACTTTGGTGAATGATCCTTCAGTGGTCCTCTTTCAAAATTGTTACATTTTCGACATCTCCTCTGAAACTGATAGACCAATTGTAACTAGACTTTCAAGGAGTGGTTCTTGCCTGGTACCCTTTCAATATTGGGTACGGAAGCTCTGACCGTCATCCAAGATGGCTACCAGTGCCTCTGATTGGCTGAGATATCTTCAACATCGCTGAAACAGCTAAGCCAGTTGCAACAAAACTTTGGTGAAATGGTCGTTGAGTGGTCCTCTTTCAAAACTGTGTCCGGCGGCGCCCTCTTCTTCCAAGATGGCTACCAGGGCTTCTGATTGGCAGACATTTTCAAAATCTCTGAAACTGCTAGGCCAATTGCAAACTTTGAAGGAATGATTCTTGTGTGGTCCATAGGGCCTTGACTTCAGAATATTAAAACGTTTCTATAAAAATATACCCCCCTATACCTACTACACCAACGTTGGTGTAGTAGGTATAGGGGGGATTTTTTTTATAGAAACGTTTTACTATTCTGAAGTCAAGGCCCTATGGTGTGGTCCCCTTTCAAATTTGTGTCTGGTTGCTCCACCCATCATCCAAGATGGCCTACACCGCATGACATAGTTTGTCATTGGACCCTATTCAATTCGCTCTTCTCAAACTACTCGGCCATTTGGAACCAAACTTGTCATATTTGCACTGCAGTTGTTTGAAAGGACATTATACGCACATATGTATGCACACGCTCTTGACAACCATTGTAAAATAAAATTCGACAATAAATGATTGCTTTCTTAATATTCTTATGCCATGTGATGTAAACTTGAAACCAGGTGAGCAATTACAGGCTCCTAGGAGCCTCTGGTTTATACAGCTTTGTACCTTCATATGCAGATGTTTTGCTTTCTAGGCTTTTTCTTTTTCAAGCTTCCTGTTCTACATTTTAAGTCTCTAAATTATCGTGACTCCTTACTGAACAGTTACTTTCATTCTTGTATTGTTTTGGGGTTTAACACCACTTCCAAAATGTTCAGCTATATCGTGTAGTTTCGGTGCATGTTGAAGGATGCTAGACCTGGAATATTTACTATTAAAGAGAAAAAAGCAAATGAACTTTTAAATATGTATGTAGGTGATCAGTGAATTCAATCTCTACTCTATTTTCATAACTGGAAAATTTTTCTCTGCTGAAAGTCAGTCAAACCCTGCATGAAATGGCTGTAATGTTTATCTACTGCTACATTAAAAGAACTACCCCCTTCGGAGTTTGAAATACTAAATTTAATCAGGAACCTTGCGCACTTTTGACGTACGGAATACTTTTTAGGTATGTTCAGCGATTTATTTTATTTTATTTTGGGGGTGGGGCAGAGTAAAAGTTCCCATTTTTGTCATAGTTTATCGATCATTGATATTTCCTGGAAAGATTTTTGGACTGCGCCTCTTCTTCCGCGTTAGAGAATTCTTTGTCCATCCGTTTTCGTATTATAGAAGCGGTGAAAAAAGGGGAACAGGCTTCTTTAACATACATATATTTCAATAACCAGTACATTCCTGTGGTCTAATAATTTCAGTTGGAGATAGATTCACGATGTAAATCGGAAGACTTGAATTTGTAGAATAAATACGATGATTTAAATTTTTCAGCATGGGTCTGATTGGCCATTTAAGCAAAATTTTTGTTTATTTATCTTTTTCCTTTTCAAAAATTTGGGATTTATTTATATTTTTCAATCGTTGCAATAAAATAAAAGTTGTATCAAGTCTAACTGTGCATTCTACACGCACTATTTTCTCTACGTCAATCATGCCGGTCAGATGTAATACTTGTAGGCAAATTCGTGATTTTCAGACCAATATTCGGATATCTAAAACAAAAAAAGTTCAGATCAGGAGGAAAAAGTGATTTTTTTTGGTAACTTGCCTTAGGCACCAACCATTTTAACAGCAGGAGGAAAGGGGGTTGGGATTTTATGTTGAGTGAGAAAAATTTATTTTTTTTCGACAGCTGTGGGAGTTAAAATATTTTTTTTTTAAAATGCATTATAAAACAATGGAAGTAATGGAATAATGTGAAGGCAAAATTTTTTTTTCTACCTAGGCCAGAACAAAAAAAATTTTTCAGTAAAAACTGGGATCAGAAATTTTTTTTACAAAAAATTCCAGGCCCCCCTCACTAATAAAATTATTGGTGCCTTAAGCCTTCTCAGCAATTTCTAGTCTAAACCCTCCTACCTACACTGCAACCTTAAAAAAGGTTCCACTACTCACCCTCCCTAAACACCCACCAGCAAATTCTCTTTATCTACTAATAAAGTACATTCCTCTATTACCTCTTCTCAGCAGTTTCTGGTCTAAACCCTTCTACCCACACTGCAATCCTAAAATAGGGTTCCCCTAGCCACCCCCGTAAACACCCACTAGCAAACTATTTATCTACTAATAAAATGCATTACCCCTTCTCACCAGTTTCCAGTCAAAACCCTCCTACCCACACTGCAACCCTAAAATAGGGTTCCCCTATCCACCCTCCCTAAACACCCACCAGCAAACTCTCTTTATCTAGTAATAAAGTACATTCCCCCCATTACCCTCTCTCAGCAGTTTCCAGTATCTCAGTTTACCACAGAGATGATGTACACATGTGGGTTTATTACTTTTAATAACCTTCAGTTGCCAAACTCTGTCATAAGTTCATGTCCTTGAAATTTATCATCCTCTTAATGGAGCTACTGTTTTCTGAGGGTCTGATGGGGTACATTTTCCTTTCAATTTTTTTTTTCAATTGTAATATCAATATACTACACGAATCTAGTTCTACAATTTATTTCATATTCATAAAATCATAATTTCTAAATACTGTAAGAACATTATTTTTCACAGAAAGCAGATTTCTATTGCATTCACGGATACACTTTTTCAAATTGTTTTCATTTTGTCAGTTATAATCTAAGTGAACACCAAGTTTTGATTGGTATTATTTTTCATGCAAAACTTGTTTCTGTGAAAACAGTTAAAATAGGAGCCCTACAAAAACTGGTACCTTTACACTAATACCTTTACATAATATTTTCCAACACTAAAATATCTACCACCTACATTTTTCACATAAAGTGCCTGAAATTCTTCACAGAATTCATAAACTAGAATAACAACGAGGAACACTGATGAACATACATGTGATGTCTCACACTTTAGGGGTGAGACTCACCCTTTTTTGTCCCAAAATTGTCGTATTTTGTCATGAAATTTTCAAATCTCACAGCTAAAATTCTTTAAGATTCTTTGTTAATTTTCAAAAATCTCACCCCTAATTGAGAAAAATCTCACACTTGATCATTTCTGAATTATCACATGTATGCTAATAAATCAAGGCTCACCAAACCATGCGAAGTGGGCAAAAATCTCACCCTGCTTCTCTCATATCACCCCGTCTTGCCTCAAAAGCCAAGTTTGAGTCACCCTGTAAATTTGCAAGATCGCCTTGACACCCTGGAAAATTTTAGGGAGACTGCCATGTTCACTGGGAATTTCTATAAAAATCTGAGTGAGTTTCTCTTGGAATGAGGATTTTCCATTTGTCTGTCATACCTATTCATTAGAAATAAATCTGAATTACCTCCCATTACCAAGGTGGATAACTACAAATCAAACAATTATCTCCCTTGCTTAACTTTGTAAAGGGGAGGTAACTCACTGACAGTGAGTTACCTCAGTGACACTGAGGTTTCTGTCTGTTTGTCAATAACTAAACAAAGTCTCTAGACTTACCATTACTTAAACATTAATGTTCACAACTTTTGATCATTGGTAAAGCCTTCATAATGACCCCAAGATGAAGAGCAGACAGAATTTTGAACACCTCTGTATGTCATTTGGAACTAACTGAGGTCCAGGGAAATTTCAGCGGCTGATGGACAAAATCTTTGGAGACCAAAATTAACAAGTTACATATATATGGTACTTGTTCTTGGCAAAACCTTTGAGGAAACACTGGAACCTCTCAAGATTGAAGGAAAATGAAACAAACCTGATGCATTAATTTTTAAAACATAATCTCCCATCACATCATTTTTCTTTCCTTATTTTTTTTTGTTTTTGTTTGTTTTTTATTTTTTTATTTTAAGGTTGAGTGTGGGTATGTAGTTTGCTTCAATTATCTGTAAGCGATTTTAAATTTCTTCAATTTTATTACCAATTTAATGAAAATGCTGTAAACTGATTGAAATAAATCCAATATCCCGGCCAACCCCAGGCTATTTTAATAATTTATGTGATGATTAAAGCCAAAGTCTGATTTTAATCTACATGTATCAAAGGTGACAATATTTCTGTCCAAATCACTATTATCAATTATTTTGATTACATGTAGTCAAGTTTAGAACATTGGTATACATGTTAATTTAGTTAAAATCTTAAAATTGGAAAGAGAGACATTTAACTTATGTGACGGCTTGCACTTCTCCATTCCTTAAATTTCTGATGGCCAGGCCCAAGTATCATTCACAAAATTCCTATTTAATAAGTTTTTGAAAGAGGCAAATAAAGTTAAACATATTTTTGGTACAATTGTTCTTTTTATTTTTTCTTTTTGTGAGGGAAATAAGCATACAACTGTTATATTTCTCTCTCTCTCTTTTTGTTTGAGTTTAAGAAAAAAAAAATAACAGAAAATAGGATTCTAGGGGCCTGACTTCCTCTCCAGGTCACCAGTTTCCAAACCCACTACACTCAGAGGCTTCACAGAAGTAAAACAATGCACAATTTCAACATTTTACTTAACAGTTAATGATATGATTTTTATGCTAACAAGCAAAAATAATTTGAATAGAGAATGTGGGGTAGCATACATGACCCAAATTTGCTATCCTCCAACATTTCCTGAACAACTACATATTCTGCAATAGAGAGAACCCTGAGACCGCCCCAATCTTAAATTTTTCCTTGTTTATGATGTCACCAGAAAATTATTTATTTAATACTTTCAAAATTTGCTATCCCCCAACATTTTTTCTAACAACTACACATTCTACAACAGAGAGAGCCCTGAGATCTCCTAATTTCTAAATTTCATCTGGTTTATGATGTTACCCAGAAATACATCTATTTAATAACTTCAAAAATTATCATCAGCTTCCTGATTTCTTATCAAATATATTCTGCCATAGATCTGAAGATCTGTATGATAAAATGGTAATATATTATATTGGAATGGACAGGTGAAAATACAGGTCCACCCTTACAGTAAACTGCACAAGTTAAACATTTTGCCTGGTTCTAAGTATCTCTTCTTCATCTAATGTCATATTTTAAATTCGTGGTTCATGGTCAACTTTTCTCATTTTTTATTCTTGTACCAAAGATATAGGAAGAGTGATATTCTCAAACCCCTGAACTCACTGTTGGGGAACTCCGACTCGGACACATACTGATTCGTTGTTTTTCTATTGTTTAATACAATGAAATTCATGGAAATCAAAATCTTCATTGTCCTAAACAACAGAAAGATTAAAATCTGTATGAATCTGAGTCTGAGTGGAAATCCATCTCAGAATCTTTTACTGTGTTTAAATTTGTAGTCAAATAAGCTATTCATTAACATGCAAAGTTTTTTTCACTTTTTTTTTCATTTACGTAACAAATTAATACTGGCCGCTTAAAACCCTTAATTTTTTTCATAAACCATTTCTTATGGTCTATACACCGTACTTGCTTCAAATTCAATTTGCTGACTCCTTCAGATTAACCAGTTTTTTCTTAATTGTGACCTTCCTGCACTAAAAACAAGCATGCATCAAACATGCATAACTATATTATGAAAGCAGTTGTTTATACATGCACTATATCAACATGACTGATACATGCCTGTACATACTTAATTTTCCCAAACAGAAAACACACTTACATCTGTCTAGATCAAGAGGCTATCATGTAACAGAGCAATGTCAAGTTTCTTAATGAGATAATTTACTACTCAATCAAACCCACCTTCATATCAATAGAACTATTTGATGTACTTGGTCATGGGAGAGTGCTAATCAAGTAGACCCTCACAAGCCAATTATACAGAAGCCACTTGTTTCAAGCACTTCTCTGTTGTAAATATATTAATTTCACACTGAAGATGGATATAAAATAATTTCAAGTATGATTTATCCAAATATTATGACAAGATAAAAATTTACAGGAATTGTTAACATATGGTGTGAATTTGTACTTTTTTTGCTTTGTTTTTTTTTTCCCTTGGGTGGGGGGGATTTTTTATTATTAACATTTAATCCTCTAAGGCAAGTGCACAGAATGAGATTTTAGATTTGATTCTTAACTAGGAATTTCCATTATTTTAAATAAGTGGGTGGTGTTTTTTTTTTCTTTTTCCTTTTTCCATTTTTTTTCCACACTTTTTTTCACATTTTTTCTTTTTTTTTTCAACTTTTTCATATTTTCTCAATTTATACT
>JAOXYI010229076.1:0-10912 GCA_028566495.1 Lithophaga antillarum
TCCCTGATAGGATGAATCTTTCTTGTCTTATATTCTTTCAGCACGTTTTATTAAGAACTACTAAATTCTTTACCATAATTTACTTTTATATATTTTCAGAGAAAAATTCCGGGAAAAATCACATCTTCTGTAGATAGCACGGTAGTATTATTTGACGCATATGCGACAATAGTAACATTTTTCTAATTTGCCATTTCCACCGAAAGAATCTGCTTCAGAATGCAGTTTCTGAATATTGTACATTCACTTCCAGTTTCACCCCTGTGTAGGAAATAGGATCATGACCAATTCTTTTTTGAGCTTTGAAGACTTCTGCCAAACAACTCTACTTTTTTCCTGTTTGGGCTGCAGTGAATACGCTTTTTTGAGGCTTGATTTTGAAAAATCCTATAATTTCACCAAGACAGGGTAAAAAAAAATTCTGCTGTTTTTTCAAAACCTAAACAATATTCATACAATAATAAGATCAGAAGGGTAAAATTTCTCAGCATTTCAAAAAGTCAGAAGCTTCCGAATCAGTTGAGTACTATATTGAACCTAGGGTACACACTGGACTGGTTTACGGTCTCCAGTCCATACTACCGTGCTACTTTGATTTTGCAGTATAGACATACATATACATGTAATCATAGGGCCAAGTACTGAAAAAACAGAAATTTCCGGAGTTTAAATGTGTAATTTGGACTTCTGTACACAACATGAAGAGTTGAGATCCTGTAACATATCCTCACTTATAAAAACTTATATTTTTACTTTTTCGTGTAAATAAACGAAATAACGAGAAAAATATATTGAAATTATTAGAAAAACTACTGCTTGAGATAAAGCTTATCTAATATAACGTATATTGAAACATACTATTGAATTTAATAAAACTTTAAATTTATATGGTCCTTTTTTCAGATAGGAATTAAAACTGAGTTAAAATATCTATGTACAAAATCGAATTGTGTCACTCTATTGCTATAGCATATTCCAGACTTTGTATGTTACGTCACTAAAATGAATTGCTATACCACTTTGGGGGACCTTTATCAGGTAAAACAAAGTTTTATTATGTGGTATAAATATCAGCTTTTACGAATTAAAACAAATGCTATATCCATGGATACCTTATGGACTATAAGGTAAAGCAAAGCTGTCTGATTAATTAAATAAGTCACGATGATGAGTCATAGATTTTGTTTTTCGCACATGTTAATAATTTCTTTAAGAAAAGATGTCCCTGGTATTGATATGCACCACAATACGAAATATGGATTAAATTACCTCTCCTTTATGTTTGTGTTTTAAAGTAAATGTCCTTTTAAACAGATGTATCCATAAAATTAATGATATTTTTTGTAAATGTTTTATTTTTCCATGTTTGTGTGTGTTGAATTCGTTAAGCGTATTATTCTTACCATAATGTTCAAGGTAGACGATTTCTTGATAAAATAGTCTTAAAAGACTCTTTACATGTCCTTTCAATTATATCTATTGACAAAAATTAATAACTTGCTTAAAAAGATAAAGAAAAAAAAAAGGAAAAACAAATTGCTGGGCATATAAACGCTCCACTATTTAAACTGTGTTGTTAAAGTAACAGTAAATAAACGTTTCTAATCATTTAATCAGTGTATAAGCACAACAACGTTTTCGTTTGGTTTTTATTTAATTTTCTGTGTCGAAACTTTAACTAAATCATCTCAAAATTACAATGCACTTTAAACTAAAGAATAAATCCATTTATCTTGCAATTTTACCCCTAAAAATATTATAACCCTGTTAAATACCCTAAAAATACATATTTACATTTCGTTTGATTTCAAGATTGTAGAAGCTTGATTTACCGTAGGATAATATGAATCATTCAAGCTTGCAGTTAACCGCATATTCTGTCACAAAGGCCGAGTGGTGTGGTACTATTGACGACGTGCACAATAAATTGCATATGCACAATCCTATATTTGGAACGACGTACGCAAAGTTCAGCTCCACAATTCATTCTCCAGTGTTAGAATAAAATACGAAATCGTCTAATCTACTGTTTATTTATACATATATATACACATGAAATGACGATAATACATAATAAATCCAAAGTAATAGAAATAATTGAAGTATACATGAATCTCTAAATTCACTTAAAGTTAAATATCTTAATTCCAGCTCTGAACATCTTAACCTCCTACATTAACCTATTCCTTCCCAATCCAATCCAATCCTCTAAATAGTAAAAACATGTTCTTATATACCCCAGACTAGCTCCACTTAGCTCCAATAAAATATTATATCACCTTAAAAATAAATTTATCAGTCTACTGACCTAAACTTGACCATTGTGTGTTTTATATAAGGTAGCTCCAATGCCATAAGTCACTCTTATCTTTATAATCCTTAACAAAATCTTAACTATTAATTGACTTTGGTCATTTTTAACTTTATCTTTTCAATTATTGTAACATATAGCTTAATACACCACAAATAATTTACTGATTACCCGGAACTATTGTAAACAACTTTTAATCAAATTTAGCACCTTGTCAATTCTTAGGCTGCCGGTGCTGCAAGTTATTGGCAAAATTGTGATAATAATCGGCTTTATAATCCATAATTTCATCTCAGTATGATGCAAGCGAAATTTTAAGTTTATTACAATAACAAAATTTTTAGTATTTATTTGAGATGTATAATAGATCAGGCAATGTACAAAAAGATTTTATTTGTAATTAAGATTTTTGTCAGATACACATACAACAGTATGACTGCGGAAATGTAAATGTACATCATTAAGACATTTACTAAAATTTGAATAAAGTTTTCATTTCACCAATGTATCATTAAAATAATGCTCTTTTAAACAAATATTTTTTTTATTAACTATATCAGTTATATAAGTTTTTTTAGAATGTTTTACGTTTTGATAACTTATTGACTGATTAAATGGTATTTTTACGCCACTTTCAGCAATTTTTCAACTATATCCTGGTGTCCATGTTTTACTGGGGGAGGTGTTGATAATTTAAGAAAATATGTTCTTGATATTGAAGTATACTACAACTGCATATGAAAAATTGTCTGACGTATGCGTCCATATTTTCAGTGTTTGTAAAGTAAACGATATGATCAAAAATATTTTATAAAAGTTAGTAAGCATATCATTTGTACCGCCTCTTTCCAGTCAATAACTTCAGGCAGACGGTTTCTTGTAAAACAACATCCTTGGTCTTAACGAACGCTATGAATGCATGTTGTAAATAATTTGAAAGTGCAATGAATTATGTTTTCGTTTTGTGAAGTTTTTGTGAATACATGCGGATGAAAATTACCAAAATGTGCCCCGATATCAAACCTGGTTGTCAAAGCATCAATTAAAGCACTTGAACTCCTGATTGTTATATAAGTGCTCGAATGCAACCATCCCAGTAAACAATTTAACGTTGTGAAAACGTTGCTAGAACGTTTCACTCTGGTTGTAGTAATGTTGCCGGAGAATGTTTCATGAACGTTATATTGTGGACTCCAGAAAACGTTTCAACAACGTTTTAGGTAACGTTGAAACAGAACCATGAAAGAACGTTAGTGGATTGCGTTATATTAACGTTGGGAAAACGTGTTTTGAAGGGTTTTTTTGTGGACTTCAGAAAACGTTTCAACAACGTTGTAGGTAACATTGAAACAGAACCATACAAGAACCATGAAAGAACATTAGTGGATTACGTTATATTAACGTTGGGAAAAACGTTTTTTAAACGTTTTTTTGTAGACTCCAGAAAACGTTTGAATAACGTTTCCAAGAACGTTAAGTTGCAGCCTTCAGATAACGTATCTGCAACCATTGCCAAGAATAAAACTTAGGAAACTATAGGAAAAGATACTGGAATGCCATCTAAATATGAAACTTTCATGCAGCAATGGTTAACAATTTACAGTGTACATCTGTACTTAAAACCGAGATATGACAATTGTTATTTTGTAGCACTATTTGAAAAAAGTGACAGATAAATGTATTTCAAGAAATAACTCCTCTATAATACCAATTATCCTTAGTTTATGAACGCTGAGCAGGCACCAGTTATTGCAACTACAAAACCGAAGAATGTCCAAAGGCTTTCAGACATTCTTTGTGACAAAGTCCTGGCACGCATGTCCACCCTTCAATACTGATAAATCAATACAGCTACATTTGTGATACCAGATTGAAAAGTAATGACATACATGTAGAATAACCACAAAAAAGTGAGATCTATATTTTATTTCTACTTTAGCACTTAAGAAAGTCTCCTTGTATATTCATATTTATCAATTATAATTTTATCAAATGATACAATTGTCAAAAAATAACATTTCAAATAGTAACAAAGTATCAGTCTAGACTTTTCTTCCTTCTTTTTTTTTCACCAATGCACACTACATTAATAGCCATCACAGACTGTGAACAAAAACATCCATTTCTTTCTTAATTTTTCTGTGATATCAAGATTTATATATGCATGTATTGTGTTCCATTTTGTCTATGTACACATCATTTGTCAAATACATTTACAGATGTATTCTTCAAACTATGATAAAATCAGTTAAAAGTAAATGGTTTACTCAGAAGTGGTATGTTGGATGCAAACAATATTATTCTGAAGTGAATCTATTTCTTGGCGACTGATATTTCTGCTTTTTGAAGCTGCTTCTGAAAAATAAAGAAATCTTATATTACTTTGCTATTTAAATAAAAACCAAGCAAGAAAATTATTTTACCTGGGGTGATGTGGATTGATTGATTGAATGTGGTTTTTACGCCACTCTCAGTAATTTTTCATCTTGTATCCTGACATACAGTTTTTATTTGGGGAGGGAGCCGGAGTACCCAGTGAGAACCTCCAATCTTTGGCAAAAAAGCTGGCAATCCTTGTTTGATGACTATGTACATGTGTATATTTGAGAACCAATTTCAAGGACTAAGCATAACAAATTAATGCATGCTCAGGATTTAAAAAAAAATGCCTATGTTGGGCAGCGGGGTATACTGGAAAGCTGTTTAATATTTTAGTCATGATCATTTTGAACAATTTACGAAAAAATAAAACAAGGGCTTAACTTCATGTATTTAAATATAATGTAGAATTGTAAAAGTTTAATTTGGAGACTGAACACATTCCAACCCAAAACTTACACTGTGTACTGTTTAATTCTTTTCAATTTACAGGGAAATCCTGCAAATTTTGAACAGTTCATTACTGTCAAAGACAGACCATTACCCGAATATTAAATTGGTACTCAATACCTGGATCTACCAAGCAATACTCAAGTTCTTGAATATTCATTGCCATTCCTGATTTTAAGTAATTTTAAAATGTTCAGAAATAATTTAAAATATTGTATGTATTCTTTACCTTATAATTAGGTCCTCCTGGATTATGAGGGGCATACTTCATGGTTTCCATTATTGCCTCCGCAATGGCTGTAATATCTGGATTTACCTTCAAACAATCTCCTAAAACATGAAAGTAAAGTTGACTGTTGATTCATATAGTGTTTTTTTTTTTTTTTTTTTGCATACATGTCATCAATTCAATAAATATATCTGTAATTCCTTAGAATTATCAGTTAGCTTATTAAATGCAGAAGTACGCGTTGACGCTTTCCTGTTATTATTGCATTTTGTAAATTCCAATGTGTAGTAAATAATAGATAGATTGAGATAATGTTACACTGTGTATAAGAGTGCCATTGAAACTAGGTAAATACACATGTACATCAGCTGGCACCTTTGCATCATTTAAGTATCGATTTTCTGGTTAGATTTGAACTGGAACGACCTCAACCAAGGACGTTAATTAAGATGTAATAGTGTTCTTAGTCATATATTTCTATAAATTCATAATTTATTTCACATGTGCCCTTTGTTCTTGCATAGGCATTCCTGTGTAAAATTCTGCATAATTAGTGTGTCTGCTCGCAGCAGTTTCCGTTAACCGCTGAAGCTGCAGATAAGAAGAATGGGGTCACCATCTGTGAATTGTTTTGCACAAATTATGCCGACTCACATTTTTGACATCTTCTGTGTCTGTCATTTTGTACATGAAAATTAAATCAATAGAGTTTAAGTGTAGCTACCGAATAGGTTCAATTAAAAATACACCGAGATCCAACGCCAATAATTAGGCAAGTGCAATTTTCGAAGTGACCAAACAAAAATGGAGTGAGGTTGGGACAGTTACCAAATCGTTCTGAATCGTTATTTAAGTCTTTAGCACAGACTTGAATGCAATACATTCAAGATCATTTACAGCAAAACAATTAGAGTTTCTTACGCTTTTGTGTAGCAGTTTAAAAAACTGTGTGTCGAAGTCAGTGGGAACCAGTTTTTATTTTGTTCGAAATCTTTCAACTGTGTGTGGTTTAGAAAAGGCGCAATAATTCATACAGTGTTTTTGTTTGTTTTGGATGTCAGTGCATTGTACATACCCTTTTCTTCTTACTCTACTTGGTTTGAAAAAAAATCTCCCAGGCTGACCAACACAGAAAGACCGCCAAAAATTATCGACGGGCGCTTGAATTTGTGTAACAAAGCCATACTTTCGGCACGTGATGTCATTCTTTCAAATATTATGGTTACACATTCGATTATGAGTCATGTGACTGCATAAATAAACAATAATATTTAATTAACCGGCCAAATAAATCAAAACAAAAACAAACAGAGAGATATATTGCACAATTTTTTCCCATTATTTTATTGTAATTAGGCTAACGGACTCGGTTTTTTTTTACACTCAGCATATATTTTTCAATGAAAGTCTGACAATATATATCAAATCGCTTCTTTTGAAATAAGCAAGCATAACTTCTTTACGACGTTCACATTATTTTCAGATGAACTGTTTATTAACATTAGAAAGAAACGTCATGAGAAATTTTTCGTTGGAAACGTTCGCTACACACTATGAAATAACGTCAATGTTACGTTTACTTACAACATCTGATAAACGTTAAAGGAATACGTATTGAGGTAACGTACCATAAACGTTATTTCATGAAACGTTCGTAAGATACTTTCTGAAAACGTGACTATAGCGTTTCATTACAGTGTTTTTTAAACGATAAAAGGGAACGTGTTTTGAAAACGTTAATACAACGTTATAACAACATTTATATGGTTCTAACCTTTACACAACCTTAACAAAACGTTGTGTTAACGTTGTGTGTTTCCTGGGTTGTGTTGATTTAATGAATGGTAGCAAGAATGACGATAAGATGTAAATATGTGTACTAATGAAAGATAATCCTTTTAAACTTTTCTTTCGTAAGGAAACACCATTTAATTCAGTGAATAAATTATGCTCATTGTTGGATATAAACATATGTGACACTAAATATTTATACCAAAAATACTGCCATGACTTAATTGGAAAATAAATATGAGATTATTGAGTAATAGATCATATGTTTCCTTGAACGTAACATTAAATTGTTGAGAATTTTTCATGATTTAAAACACGAAAAATTCTCAACAGTGTAGTGTTTACGTCGCAAGGAACAAATAATCCATTACTTAATAATCCGGTACATATCTCCTTATTTTGGAAGTGAATAAATTATCCTCGTTGTTTACTGAAATAAAAAATATGGGGACTCCAAAAAACCATAAACGTTTCCACAAATATTATAATAGCCCACACTTCTGTTTTGTATTTTATTTAAAACAAATCGTATTTATTCATAATAAGTCAAAAAACAATTCAAGATCTTTCCGACATTATACTATCTCAGCCGACATTTCTAGTTTTAATTAATGAGTAATTTACGAGTACCAGTTACCGTAAACCAGTCAATTACAGAGTTATCTTTCTTGATAAAGACTGAAGTAGTTGCATATGTTAGGATCTAAACATCATTCTTACAGTGAAGGTACCCTAAATCAGCGCTGAAAAAGTTTTTGTCACTAATTTCATGTGGAAGTGCATGTACAAATGCTTTAAACCACGGGAATATTAGAGTAAAGAAAAAATGTTTTCGAAAACAAGAATAAAATGTCAAAAAATAAAAGAATATACGTAACAGGTAGAAATTTGAAATATATAGTTCAGCTAAAAGAAAATCGCAGAACTTGTGTACAAACTGACTTTCAGTATGTACAAACCTTTGACTTTCAGAATGTACAAACTTTTGACTTTCAGAACATATGTACAAACCTTTGACTTTCTCAACATGTGTACAGACCTTTGACTTTCAGAACATGTGTGCAGACTTTCAGAACGTGTACAGACTTTTGGAATATGTGTACAGACGTTCAAAACATATGTACAGACTTTCAGAACATGTGTACAAACCTTTGACTTTCAGGTTAACATGCAGTGAAACTGTATCAGAATCCTCCTTGCATTCTAACACTCCAGTGTCTTGATATTTCAGTTTATTAATATTTAATGTCAAAACGTTGTTATCGTTCGAATAAACCACATTGTAACGTTTCTCGGTCGGTTTGATCAACCGTCCGTTGTGGTTCCAGTGAGGGAAGGAATTCTTTATACCCTAAAACGGGAAAAGAAATAAAAGATTTTAAAGAAGGAACAAGCAAGTAAACATTTGTGTGTCATGAACAAGCGTATAATACTAATGAAAACGTGGGTTGCGGTAGCATGAAAAATAGCAAACGAAAGAATAGGTGGTAAAGGTAGTGCTTAATTTCTAACCATTAACGTGACAATACCCAAATTCGGCGCAATTTCCAGTGATTTGTTTAATCGTTTCTATTTTGTGCAATAACTCACCCTAAAAATTTCAAGAATGAAAAGATGACTTAAGCAGACATATTTGCATGCCTTACAAGGAATACAATATTGTTACATTATCGTGAGAACGGCCTGCAAAAAGGCTATGTTGAGACAACATGGAACGTGTCGCACGATACCCAAATTCGGCACTTCAAATTTTTACGTGTAAATAAGAGAAGACGTCGGTAAACAACACAAAATGTTCAATATTATGAAATTGAACACCTTTCTTCTTCACTCTCATGAATAAAAAGGTTGTTACAAATGCGGCAAACAATGTTGCCAGTGTTGTTCAACGTAACGCTGCATTTCACTGTTCATTCACTGCATCATGGCGTTGTACGTAATATTTACATACGTTACAACGTGTTTTCCATCACGTCCGCGTTCCAAGCAAGGAACCATAAGATAACATTAATTTAACCACAGAAGAAATTGGACAATAAAAAAGAAAATATTAAAAGTGCATCCATTCCAGATTTCGAAAATATTTTTTGGGGAAAAAGACAAATGAATTTTCGGTTATGATCATATACCTTGTAACATTTAAAAAATGATTTCAAGTATAAGTTCTCTGTGTGATCTTGTCGCAAGCTGGGCTATTTTTTAGCAACAACAATTCTTTCATGTACATCGACTTTGAAACCAGAAATAGACCAGTAAGGACATATTAACCAAAAGTTTTACTGTTTTTCGATATTGACACGTTTCAGAGGTTCGTCTGGATCCCATTTATATACAATATTTTGTCTAATATTTAAAATTTTAGTTCATTTGCAATATCTGCCGAAATTGGGTATTCTGCCGAATTTGGGTTCTCTTACGTGACATCACTGATTTCTGGTATCTGAGACGTTTAGGAAAATCAGTTCACTCCATTATGAATTTAATATTGCTTTATTCTGCTTTCGACCTTTTATATTTCTTATATGCTAATTTATCACCCAGTAAAGGCTTTTGCCATATAATATGAGTCAACATATGCATCTTTAGTGCGAAAAAATTAACAACAATGTACTTTCCGTGAAATGTTCATGAAACAATTTTCATTATCATTATTCTAAAGCCATCTGGTAGTAATTAGTTCTAAAATATTATTCAAGCTTATTACACAATCTCTGATAACGTATTAATTCAGGAAGGGATATATTCAAACGTAATCAAAGGTTTGTTAGAACCTACAGGGAATATAACACCATTTACTTAACTGATGCTGATTTTAACTTCACTTTTAGGCATTAGCTCATAGATTTCAATCATAAGAGCAATAAAAGAGAATGAGATCGATGATTACAGATAATTACATCTACAATTACCTTATCAATCAAAAATGGAAATATTACTGAAATATTTCCTGATAAGTTTACGATTATATCAGGTGTTAAAAAACTTAAGAATCAGTTTCACCTAAAATGAAATCAAGTACATTTTGTTAATTTGCGTACGTCGCCATTTTGTCACTTCACTATATGGTATTTGAAAGAAGAAAGAATATTTTGAAACAAAAAAATCAATATATACAATAAAATAATTGAATTTGGTTGCTTTTCTATCTACTTTTAAGTATATGATATTACTATATATACATGGCAGTCACAGTTTGACTACTTAAGTATGGAAAAGCCAATCGTTTATCCTTACAGTTCCAACACCATTTCTCAGTGTAGTATGTATTATTTCGAACCTTTTTGTACCTACATTACATTTGTCAGTTCGAGTGTTCCATGAATAGACAGAGGTCTAATAACGATTAGTCTGAAAGCCATTAGGAAGTAATGAGCTCTAAAAGGATACAGAGGCAAGTTACACAATATATGTTTACATTTCATTCAGAAATAATTCGGAACAAAATTCAAGAATTTATGCGGATCTCTCGGGAATGTAACAGTATGTATTAACTAAGTCACTGTTAAACAACACTTGATGGATTTCAATAATTACGGTAAAAGTTTAAATCAGATCACTCGATTTCAGTTGAAAAACCTCTGTTTACATTTTGTACAAGAAAGTAGTATTCCTAAATAATTCAAAAAATAATATGAAGTCTAATGAACGTCTGGTACTATATTCTGTCAATTTTAACTTTTACACAAGTAAGTGACATTTTCACAACGATGCGAAAAATGTCATTTTTTGGAGAACGGGGCAAACCACACTTC
>JAOXYI010229186.1:0-10912 GCA_028566495.1 Lithophaga antillarum
GAAGATTTTTATACATTTTTCCCATAGGGTCCAATGTTAAACTATGTCCCATGGTGGCAGCCATCTTGGATGGAGGTTGGGGTCAATGGACACAATTTAGAATGTGAACCACCCAAGGACCATTTCTGTCACATTTGGTTTAAATTGGCTTTATGGTTTTTAAAGGAAAAGATCTTTTATCTATATTTTCCCATAGGGTCCATCGTTAAACTATGGCCAGTGGTGGCAGCCATCTTGGATGACAGACCAACTTGTCAGATACAATTTTAAAAGAGGACCATCCAAGGACTATATGTACAAGTATAGTTCCATTTGGCTCAGTAGTTCTGAAGAAAAGGATTTTTGAATGGATACTGCTAAATTACGGCTAATTTACATAATCCGGTCATGGAGGCCATCTTGATGACTGACCGACTTGTCAGATACAAGTTTGAAAGAGGACCATCCAAGGGCTATATGTACCAAGTTTGGTTCCATTTGGCTTTGTGGTTCTGAAGAAGATGATTTTTGAAACTTTACCCATTTTCGACCAATCAGAGGCCACGGCCACCACCTTGGATGGTGGACGGGACCGCCGGATACAATTCTGAAAGGGGATCTCCCAAGGACCATCCCTGCGTAGTTTGGTTTCAACTGGCCCAGTGGTTTCAGAGGAGAAGATTGAATAATGAAAAGCTAACGACGTACGACGGACGACATAGATGACGGATGCCAAGTGATGGCAATAGCTCACATGGCTTTTAGCCAGGTGAGCTAAAAAGAAATGGTCCTACACAGATACAGTTCCATCAGCATACAGCTTCTGATAAGATCTTTAACATTTCAGGCAATCAGAACACATTATTGACACTGTCGGTCATGCTGAATCTCTGGACAAGCAGACAGTGATGGCAGACACAACCTTGAATTTAAGTTACATGGAGTCAAATTAGTTTCTTGGGAGAACGCATCGGAGAGAAAAAGAAAAAAATCCCCACAACGAAAATGAAGATTCATGAGAATTATTTGAAAATCAATAGAGCAATTTTTTACAAAGAAATATGAAACCTCATTCAATCATATCACTTTCATCCCACATTAAATCATAAGAATTTTAAAAAAATCAATATCATATATGGGGCTGCCTCCTAGAGGCCCGTAATAAGGTCTTTGATTTTCTGTTCATAGGTTCCAGGCCCATTAAGGTGCCAAAAGGGGGACTAAATAAAGCTTTTCACAGAAACTCTTTTAAATTTGGACTTATGGGTTTTATTTTTATGTAGTACTGTTCCTTACCATCTGTAGATTTGCAATAAGGTCTGGGATTTTTTATTTGTTGGTTCAAGTCCCATTAAGGGTCCAAACAAAGACTTCTGTTGAATTCATCTTTCAATTTTGAGTTCATGCAGGGCTTTTATTCTTATGTAGTATTGTTTCTTACCATCTGCTTTCAGGAACTTGATTTTTTTAAAGGGTTCGGGCGTATTAAGGGGCCAAAAAGGGACTTTGTTGAAATAAAGCTTGTCATCTGAACTGCTCTTTCAGTTTTGATTCGAGGGCTTTTGTTCTTATATAGTATTGTTCATTGCTATCTGTAGATGTGCAAAAGGTCTCAGATCTTTGACTTATGGGTTCTGTGCCCATTAAAGGGCCACAAAAAGCACTTTATTGAAATAAACTTTTTCATGCAAACTCCTTTCAATTTCGAGTTCAGAAGTTTTGTTCTTATTTATCATCAGTGGATATGCAGTGAGATCTTAGATTTTTTATTTATGAATTTAAGGTCCACTGATGGTCAGAATACACTTTGTTGAAATTTGTCACAGGAACTTCTCTTTCAATTTCAGGTTCAGGGATTTAATTTTTATACAGTACTATTCTTTACCATCTACACATGTATTGTTACCTTTACTAACAGAAATAAAACAAAGAAAATGCTACTGAGCAAATCTTTTAGTTTCTAAAGATTTATGACTAACACTGTGAAATAACTGTAAATTCTTTATCGCTATATTACCTCTTCCAAGAGATTAGTTCATCAAAATTTATATTACTGAAAACATTTCTAATTTAAATACAGTCCTTATTTGATACTAGGTCAAGTAGTAAATTATTTACAAAAACAAAAAAAGTAATATAATTGATTTATAAAATATTAGAAATGGAGGCCTTTTTCAGCTATTCTTTAATTTTTACACATACATATTTCACAATGTAATTATTTTTGATAATCCAATACAAGCATAAAAATGAAAATGAATAAAACTATTTAAGAGATCTATTCTTCTGAAAGGGAAAAAAGAATTGGGAAGGAGGGGTTTAGACCTTTACAGAATCGATCGATGACATGCAAAAAAATGTCAACGATGCTAAAAATTCCCCATGGAGATTTTCAAATGTTGGCGGGTATGATGCAGGTTACTTCAAAGTAATTTCAGAGTGACAAACTTAAAATTGCGGGGACAGCTTTCATTTCTGACAGTCACTGTTACTAGTTTAAATTAATCTGTATTGAAATTACAGTTAATCTTTAAACACAGATATGACTGCTTTCTTCGTTAACACTCTGACCTGGTTGCCAAATATAATTCTGAATGAGTACTACCCAAGAACTATTAGTAACAAGTGTGGCTTCATTTAGTGTTTTAAAGAAGATCTTCAACTGAACTAGACATAAGGTGATGGGACCATCACAAAGGGTCCCGCCACAATGTATAAAGTGCATTTGACATTTCAATTTTGGCTGTGATCTTGACCTTGCAAACAGAAATGCAGGGATTAAATATTACAAACACATCCTGGTGGTCATTATCAATTGTGTCAAGTATCAACTATATCCCATGACTTGCTCAAAACTTATACTCCAGTCAGGCAGACTTAAATAGTCTACATGTATAAGAATATCTGAACACAGGCTATAACCCTGATCTTGAGGAGACAGATGTGGGGTTTAAACATGACATACCCTCTGGTGGTGAGTAACAATTATACACAATATCAAATATATCATCCATTTTGTTTAAAAGGTATATATATGCTGGACACAAAAATCTGTATTCGCTGATATCTGACCTACATTGTAGTTGGTGACCTTGACCTTGAGGGCAACCACCCCAACTTTATTCATGACACATCCTCTGGTGGTAATGCATGTTGAACCAATGTTTCATGAAGATATCATAATTGGTTAAAAAGTTATGGATCGAACACGAATATTGTATAAATGTCCATATTTTGACATATTATCTTTCGCTGTGATCTTGACTTTGAAGATACTGACATGGGGATTATACGCGACTCACCCTTGGTGCTGGGTAACAATCATGCAAAGTATTATTATCCTTCAAACTGTTCAATATTTATATGCCGGACACGTTTGCGAAAATTTGTATGAGAATAGTGGCTGATGTCTGACCTAAATTGGTGACCTTGACCTTGAGGTCAACCACCCCGACTTTATTCGTGACACATCGGATGCACGGACCCTAATACGTATTCTGAGCAAAACGCAAGGAAATCTGATGACTTTTTCAAAAGTTATCACCCGAAATCAAATCTGGATGGCCTGAAAGCTATCAACCAATCACAATGCCGTATGGTAAATAATTATGCACGGAATCAAACGATAATTGAACTCAGGCGGGGGACTAAGGTAATAAGTAGGCAGAGGAAATTTCAAGAAAATCTGAAGATGTCTTCAAAAGTTAGAATCCGGAAACGAAATCTGGACGGACGGACAGTGTATATGTAATGAGGAATGGCTTCATCTTTCAATTTTTGGCTTGTTATTCGGGATTCCCCACCCCACCTTCCCACGAATCAAAAAGTCTATATCAATCAACTCCACATAATATACAGTTAGTTTTATGCGATTGAACTATATGAACTGTGTTGACTTCGGTAAGATTAATGTTAGTGCGAAACTATTAACAAGGGTGAGAGACTCAGTACACCTTTCGTTTATCTAGAAACAACTTCAGAGAAGACGGTAAATCAAAGATACTATGTCCACTAGACAAATGTTCGTTTTGTTTCTATGTATTTCTTAGGCAATATAAATCCACCCACTTGTTCCGTGGAAGGATTGTTCGGAAAGTACATTATTTGGAAGTAAACAGTAAAGGTAGACAACATAGGTGTAACAGTGTCACGAAAAATAAAACAAGTCAAGTTTAAAATGAGTCAAAGGTCTAACACAACCAATGCTAGTGCAATAGATAGCGAATAAAAGGAAACCCAACAAAATTGAAATTAGGACAACACAAATGGCGAAATGCCTTTTACCATCAATAATTTTGATAACATCATAATCAGTACTGATCTTGATAAACATTAATCCGATCTAAAGGGGAAAATTCAAAATACTATGAAAATCAACCGTTTCACTAAGTATCTATTTCACTAGTCTGAAGTTGAAAATTATATTTAAGGTTTCACAAATAATGTTTAATGATATTAACCCTTTAAATTATTTGGATGAATAACTTCCAGTTTTATTCTAGTACATGTGCATATTTCGCCCGACAAAATTTCTATACGCACAAATCAATTAACAAAGCTAAATAAAAGGGAAAAAATTGTGCACCTATGCCCAAATATCCATAACAGGCAGTGTTAACACGATATAACAAAACAAATATAAACAGCCATATGAATATGAGGAATCAGTCAATATCAACAATGAGCCTCCTGCTTAGAGTAAAATGACACTTTACAGACAAGGCGCCATTCAGATCAAAACAACGGACAAATCAAAGATACAAATCGGCAACTATTTTTTTTTATATCTTGTGGAACTTTTGAGTCCAATCTAATCACCCATATGTTGTAGGGGCCTGGTGACCGAGTGGTTAGGTCGCTGAGTCATAACCACGAGCCTCATACTGCTGTCGCGGGTTTGGGTCCTGCTCGCCCCACTTCATATGTTAAAGTTTCTAGACATCTACCAAAGGTCGGAGGTTTCACCGGTTCAGCTGCATAGCTGTCCGGGATTTGCTCCCCCAATAAGTATGGTAGTCACGATATAGCTGAAAAAACGGTTGAAAGTGACGATAAACCCCAACAACCAATCCATGTGTTGTATAGATTGTGTCAAAAAGAAAGTTATTAGAAGTAAGCTGTTTCAATCTGAAAGAAGAGAAAAGATAAAGTCAACAAGGTTCTTTTTTTTTAAATGAATCACCAAGTTTATTCCATTTCCTTTCATATTAATGATTATTATTGTAAGTACTTGAGTAGATGAATCGACATAGAGTATTATGTTTTTAGAAGATACATTACAGAAAAAACAACGTTATTTAAACTAAATGGAGGTCATATAAACTAATTCGAACAGCGGAAGACCTACAGTAATCGCCCCGTACGTCTGTCACAAGTCGTGTCCGGTGGATATCTTTTGATTCGCTTGAAGGATATTGATAATACTTAGTATGGTTGTTGCCCACCGCCAGAGGATATGTCGATTTTAATACCCATGTCACTAGCTTCAAGGTCAAGTCACAGCGAAAGATTACTACGTTGTATGTCAAAACATTGACACTTATACAATATTCGTGTCCGATCCATAATTTTGAACTAGGTACTTTCATGAAACACTGATACAACATGCATTACCACCAATCGCGAATAATGTTGTGATGGTTGCTCTCGAGATCAAGATTACTAATTTAGGTCAAATATTAGCTACTATTTACATATGGATTTTCGTGTCTTTCGTATAACTTTTGAACAAGTTGCATGATACAGTTGATATTTTGCATAATTGTTACTAACCACCAGAGGGTGTGTCATGTTCAAGCCTCGCATCTCTTTGAGGTCAAGGTCACGGCCTGTGTTGAAATATTTCAATACATGTAGGCTATTTAAGTGCGTTCCATGTCTTTCCAATCAGTTATGAGGTCATCATTAATCATTGATACAATACAGAATGAGAATAATACCGAAGATCCAAAGTCATATATCCATAAGGCCAGACAAGATCGTTATCAGCAAAGGATAAAATACAAACACAAACGTTGAAGAAACAAGACACAACACTAAAAACTAAAGCTAGGACAATACGAACTCCCATAAAAACCATATGTATTGCAACTAGACAATGTGTTCAAAATAAAGTAAGCCGGGTCTTTTCGTCAAGGTCACGACTAAAGTTGTATGTCAATCAGTATTCACGTATGGCGTTTCTTGTCCGGTCCATAATTTTTGAACCAAGTATCCTCGTCAAATATTGACACATTGCTACTAGCTAATGTGTCAGAAATAAAGTAGGACTTTTTACCGTGAAGATGATGGTCATCAACTTAATTCAATAATCAACCACTATTCAGATATACATTTTTTTGTCCAGAATGTAAGATTTGAACAAATTGTAGGATATATTTAATGTTTAGCATAATCCTTGTTGACCACAAAAGGGTGTGTCGTATTTAACCTCGGCATTTCTATCTTCAAGGTCAAGGGTACAGCTAGAGGTTAAATGTTAAGAACACTAAATACATTGTTGTGAGACCCTTTGTAATATCCCATCACATAATATCTAGTTTATTTGGTAAAGTACTGGACAAGGTTCACATGCATATAAAGTTTGGCCTAAAAATACATTAGCTAAGCATGAAATCAAAAAGCAAAACTGAATAATTTCTTATAGCCGGTGCAGTATACTGACCCAAATATATCAATACAGAGTGTAGAACAAGGTAAGTCACATGAAAAATTGACCAAAACATAGGCGTAAATGTTTTCATGATGATTTACTTTATCTGTTTAGCTGCAAGATACATCAACAAACAATGTTCCACTTCTGTATACAGCAAATTCTTTGTGGAGACCAGCAAATGCTAAATATTTGTCATGGCATACGTATTTTTACATGCATTTGCATATCAAGTTTCTCTATTATATATTATAAAGAAGATGACACATGAACCTAACGCAAAGCTTAACAACATGGACAAACAATGTTGTTGTTTTATTGAGGTTTATGCCACGTTCAGCAATTTTAGCTGTATTGTGGCGGTCAGTTTCATCGATGAAAGTACCCAACAAGAAAACCCGCTGGTTCAAATTTTCAGTCAGAAAAAAGTGATATTTATATCTGCTTTAAAGTGAGGTAAACATCCTATTTATCTACACCGAAGACGAAATGAATTTTGACTTCCCCCCAATAAGAAAACCATCAATGAAAAATGTAAGATAAAATGTGTATTGAATTTTGATGTGTTATAAAGTCAATATTATATAGCCTTCTGTCAATTTATCAAAAAATCATTTTAAAAAAATATCAAACTATTTCAAATAGAAATCTAGATTTCTATGCTTTAAAACCTATAAATAGTAAAACTGTAATCTCTAAATTCTTGTAAATTATTTTCATTCTGTAGCGTCAACGACTGTATGCCATCAAAATTACCAAGGAAATACGATTGACGGAAATACATGATTGTAAGACACAGTGGTAATTTGAACACCATAAACACATTTCAACAATTTACATCTCATCAACTGTGCTCGAACGCAAAAGTATCACATGTTACAGAGTAAGAAATCTAGAATGTTCAAACAGTATTGCCAAAAACCATCTAAGGATACCAAAACGGAGGTAAACCATGTACGCATTAAAATCTTATTTGTCATGTTTGTCTTGGTACTCATAGGGGACTGTTTAGACCACGAGGCTATCGTCAGTATTGTAACAGATATTTATTGTGTGTTTGTCCCTAAATATTATTATGAAAATTCACAATTGCAAGGAAGTTTGAATTGTTAATTGAAGACTTAAGTTAAGACGTAGGATCAAAGTTGTCCTTACATATTTTTTTTATTTATCTTTCTACCGCATGTGTTTAGTATATGAGGTCATAGGCTTTGCAGCTGTTTGGTGGGGACTTCAGTAAATTCCGGGGAAGGGGTTAACTACTTGGATTTCTAGGTAGAGGTGTGACACTGGAGCCTTGAAAAATGGATACACATTTATACATGAAAAAACTGAGAAATGTTACCACATGCTTATAAATGTTGTTACAATACAATTTTGTAATGTGAATTTTTACTGGAATTTTCAAAATTCATTATTTAGTCCAAAATATATACCCACGTTTATACAATTCATCACAAAATGTAGACCCAATTTCTGGCACATCCATATAAACTTTAACATAGGCAGTTAACTCCCCCCCCCACCCCACCGGGGAGTAAATTAGCAGTAAGTCCACCAAAGAAATGAGAAATGTAAACTAACTTATTTGTTAAAAAAAACTCCTGAACTACGAAGGTCAAAATGAAGAAGCAAACGTCATGTACTGAATCAGATGACGTTTCTAGTCTTGCGTTAAATCCATACCCTTTTATTTTACATGTCATTCGATTCATTATGTTTCGACACATTCCGAACTGAGCTCCCTTATATGTCGTGATCATTCAAACAGGTGTTGTCCATTGTTTTATGTTAAATGTACGGGACAAACTATTATCTAAATGATCAAGATTAGAGAGATGTGGTGTTTACGTCATCAGTTATTGTTGGACACTGGTTAACAAGTACGTGCTATATCTGATATATTATTAGATACTGATCTATATTAGATATACTAAATGAGGAAATACTTGATGACTGCGATTGTTTTTATTTTAATTAGTAAATATAGCATGTTTGGAAAGAAAACAATTTGCCAAACCTATAAACGATTAAAACTGAGTGTAAAGATAGCTAAAACGGAAATAATTTAAGCTTCAAACGATAACACAATACACGGGTAAAAGCAACTCACACAACTAAAAACCATTTCTAATTAAATTGGAAATAAAAAAGAAAAACAGAATGGAAGACGTTTAATTTACAAAATTATTAAAGTAAAATTTGTAATAATTTCATGCTTTGATTTACATGTAGTGTGTAAGACTTAATGAGAAGAAAAACTTCTATAGACAGAGGACTGACTATTCCTCTTTCATTAAAATAATTATTGGACAATATATCTCTTTCGATACAAACTTAACAATCAGATACAGGTTAATATATGAAAAAGTAAGCAGGTTTAACATTCTGAAGTCAGTAATCGGAACAGAGTGAAGTTTATATGCACTGGAAAAAAAAGGCATGTTATTATTATAATTGAACAAGCCTAGAAAGCGAAGGGTAGTTTTGAAACCTTAATCCAGTAAAAGTGAAGTTGGTTTTACAAATGTTCACCAGTTTTAATGCTGTTTAATGTCAAAATTCTAAAAATGCATGCATGCTAAGTTCATAAACGTCTCTCTTGTGATTTCATCAGATGGAATGATTCTCGTACTTTTTTATACCTTCAGGATATATATATATATATATATCTCATAAACATTGTAAATACAAAGTTATAGAGATAAAGTTACAAATAATATAATACAATACGTGATATTTAACACAAAACATCTTCCGTTCAGTCGTATAATCATGTGTCACATATTGACATTGTCCATTATATGCCAACTAGCAGACCTCTAGCCATGTACCAACTTAGTCTGACTGGAGAGACAAGTTTGTGCAATTTATTTGACTTATCGTAGGTTAATAAACAAAAGGCCTGAGTAACCTAAGATATCTGTTGTATTGTTATTTGAAACTATCAACTACTTAAACACCTTGCATAAGAATGGGAAACTCGTGAATAGGTTCAAAAATGATTAAAGAAGGCTAAAGTTTATACGAGTCCGTAACCATTTTGATGCAGCTGATGCGCAATTTTTTATTGCTGCAATCTCCATGGTACTGCCAATGCCCAGTGGTCGATTTATAGCCAATGAATTCAAAACATTTGCAAACATATAGACATATTAACTAAAACAAGTACAGACATCTGTAGAGTATGACAGTATATTACAATCACGAATGGGCGAGTTGTCGTAAGATCCTGAATTGGCCTATGAAAATTAAAAAAATATTTTCCGGGATATCAATTAATTCTTTCTATCTTCACACATCTTTGTGTGTTAAGTGTGTAAAAATTAACAAATTTTTGCCCACCGTTCATTCTTAGACGGAGCAAATGCTGAAGATACAACCTACCATTTACCAATTTAACATTATACTTACGGAAAAATCTATACACATCTATCACCCTGCAGTACTAACACGAATTTTTTTTGCAGTAAATGCAGCTTGTTTATAGCATTGTATTTTATAAGAAATCTTTTTGGTACTCGGGGTTTGAAAAATTTCAAAATTTTAAAGGTCATAAGGGAGAGAAATCAATGTGTCAGGATATGTAAAACTATTTGAATAGCAATCCGAGTATTAATTTTTGCAGGTGTTTAAATAAACATGCATTATTGGACAGTAGGAGATGATTAGGCCAAAAACTCTGCCATGAAGATGCATTCATACCGTTTATTCTGTTGGATTTAACGGCAGAATTCAGTCCTACAAGTCACAGTTTAGCAAAAGGTTTTTTCATTTGTGATTTTTTTATTCTTCACTTTGATAGGTTGATATTTTACTACATGTCTATTTAAAACATTTAATTATGCCCAAGAAAGGGTAATGTATACAGTTTCTCTAAACGTGATTAACTACGATACAGCTGAACGGTTATTTGACATTGCATAGCTAATTCTAACGGACTAAATAAGGCATTTTATCATAAGATGTATTTTTGATTTCAATAACAATAATGTAGCGTGGGAAGTAGGAATTACCAGCATTTTTGATAACCACAAGATCGCATTAATTAGTAGGAATTTATTAAAAGTCATTTAAATCATTACTTTCTTTGATGGTAGTTAGTGTCAACCGTCTTTGGTTATATGACATATTTTCTATGTTTTAGAATACATTGTTCGCTTTTATGTAGCTATGAGTTATTTCAGGTTTTAATGTTTTTAGAAAAAAAACTTCAATACATAATTTATTTTAAATTCAGTACATTTCAAGCAATCGTTCGTTTAATGAACAGGTGTTTTA
>JAOXYI010229295.1:0-10904 GCA_028566495.1 Lithophaga antillarum
AAAACATATACAATGAATAATGCCAAAGGGGCGATTAACCTAAACCCAATGGTAGAATTCAGAAGTTCAGGGCAACTTTGATTCAAAGTCTGCACGTCAACATGTTGATGTACTGATCAGATAAACAGAATTATCATGTATATACTTCAGTCAAAATATTTGAATATAGCTGGAAGTGCTATGTTTTTTTCATGAAAAGGCGCCAAGATGTTTGGACAGGTCGGTCTACAAAGTATGGACTTGGACTCTGCGTAAGCCCACAACAGATTAGCAAAAACACATTATATACCTGCAAATTATCAGTAGTTAAAATGAGGTATTTTAGTATAATAGATAATAAAGAAGCGATATACGTGTATCATGACAAGAAAGGAAACAGTGAATTAAGCCATGTCAATAAGTAAACACAAGCTTCAAAATTTATTATTCTATCTTGTCAAAAATTTTAAAGGCATCAAATATATCTAATAAATTATGAGCAGACAATTAACAAGTAACAGATAAATAAAATACATGAAAGTAATGAAACCGTGTAAGATTATACTAATACTGTATTTTTTTTACATTAGAGAGGCTAATTATATCTTGATATGAGTAAGACCTGTAATTTATCCTCTCATACTGACTATTTTGATGTTTAAGATTTTGACCAAAAACTGTCCTTTAACAAGCATGATTTTAATTGCACATTGTATATTTACATTCCTTTTCATGTTATTTATGAGCTATTGTTTTGTTGTTTGATTAACTTCGAAGATCTTCAGAAAATGAAAAAAAGTATTGTAATGACACCATGCCACAATAAACTTTCAAGTTGCAATAAAAACATCAAACATATTGCATGAATTCTACTAAATATGTATTTTAGGTATACATACTGAATTGTCAGAAGAGTTCTTGGGTTTCAAGAAGAAGAAAAATATTTTTAAAAAAAGATACAACAAACATAACAAGGTATATCACAGATAGCTTACTGGATGGAATTCTTGCAAATCAAATGTCACAATAGTTTTCTGTAATGCGGTTACTGAAGAAGTATTAAATTAAACAATACAGTTTTACTAGTACTCAACTATACATCACTGTATGTAAAATAAACATGCTGAAAACAAATATGTCAATATATGACTGTGTTCAATCAATTTAAACATATCACAGAAAATTTTATTATCTTTTGTCAGCAAGACACCTGTTTTTCAGCTTTCCAGCTTTAAATAAATCACAAAAATAATGTTATAAACAAAGCTGCTGATAACTCCATGTTGGCAATGTAAACAACATAGCATGGTAATGAAAGACATATTCTGAACAACAAGTCTTAGTTTATATCACAGTCTAGTTTCATATGTAAGCTAATGGTTATCACATTCGACTTGGCCGTGGTAAATTATTCGTTTTCCGTAAAGATAAAAAGTATGGTATGTGAGCTAGATACTCTACTTTAGATATCTGAACACCATCAGCCTGAAAAAGAACAAAACATTATGACAACCACCGACTGGGTTATCAATAATACAATAAGAAAAAAACATGATGCATATTTGGACTTAACGCCTAAGTTTTCAAACAAGACAATTCACCGTTTCAAAAACTAATGCATCCTCGGTAATTCTATTGTGCCAAAAGTGTAAACGGGTGTACTGTCATTGGATCTGTTTCCATTGTTTACGACGTTTTCTACCAATCACGACGTTTTGGTGTACGGAAATGAAGTTTTTACTCACAATGCAGTAAATTCTGAGACGGCGAATTGAAAGTCATAGATTTTCTTAAATAAGAGACTATGACTATTGTTAATTTTTCGAGATTATATTTTGGTATATAAAAGAGGGAGAAAGAAAAACCAAAATATGTTACAGAGGTATAAGATTACCTCAGCATGTTGTTGATGATGATCAGTGACAATAATAAAAGGAAAACATGAATAGTTTCTTGTCATGTTTTATGTCTATACAAATATCTCAAATACTACAGATAATTTTAAACACCGATTTATAAATAATTCATACCAACTAATTCTACTGTAACGACGAAAAATATTTCACGGACTAAAAATAGTACAACAAGTTAAACTTAACAGTAGCTTTTTTAGTTTCAAACTATATTCTCAGATATGTTTGAAATAATGCTTGGATATTTTCAGAACTAATTGTAAATATAATGAAATCAAGATGATAAAATGTATTTTATACACAGATATCTTACCGGATCTACTACATCAATAATTGTATTCCACAGTTGGGCATCCGTTCTCAGATCTGTTTCTATGGCAGCACACAATACTTCTTGCAGAGAATCTATAGATATTATGCCACTTTGGTGTCGGTCTACTGACTGAAACAAATCCTGTAGTAAAAAAAAAGAAAAAAAATACAGATGACTCACATTTATTTTTCAGTAGACGATCTGCCCTCCTTAATCTAGAAGCTATCAAGTCAATTTTCCTAATTAGTAATGACAATTAATAGGTCCAAAAACTTTTGAGCTTGAATTTGTTATTATATTGATTGAGAATGACTGGTTATCTATGGTTCATGAGCTTTCAATGACACACAACACATCACATCCATAACTTTATGTGTTTTATAATGCTTGAAATTTTGCCTCCCGCAAAATGCAGTTTTATTTCAAAAGCAAAAAGTCTGTATGTAAAATTCATTCCTAAATAAACTAAGTACATATATTTTAATTTTTTTGTTTGACTAAAGGTATTTCCTCTTCTGTCGGTCTTAAAAATATTTCTTTAGTTTTGAAAAGTGGAGGATTATTATATTATACTGGCTTACAACACAATACTGTGGTATTTTGAGGTAGATTCACGACTGTACTGTTATATTTCAGCAAAAAAATCAGATATGAATATATAAGTATTTGCACTGCTGATAAAATAATTATTTACGTTATTTTTCTTCAAGTTGTTATGGTGTGGATATGGTCTTTTACCTAATGCAACCACCTGTATCATGTGAATCACAATTCCAAAGTTTTGCTTTCTCTGTATAATAATACTCACTATAAAATTTATTATGTTATGGTGAAGTTCAGAAAAGTCTAAGTTTGTAAACGTCTCTTTTGCTGCATCCCTGAAAATGACATGTTATAAAGTAAAGTAAAATATTTGGAATGCAAACCATCTATAGCTACATACAGCAAATACGTTTAGAGTATTGTTAGACATTTCAATATTCAATTCATAGATTGTAGGTGCATTTATCGCTACAAAATTTATAGAAATATTGTACCGAAGTTTAGTCCGAATGATAAACCTGGTCTCATTCATTGTTTCGTATGGGAGTTTATGCAGCCCAATCTTTAGTTCTTTTTCGTATTGGTTCGTTTTCATATCATGTCCAAAATGTGATTTTATTCTTTTGGACAGTTCATGGTAGTATAAGTATACTATCGTCTTAAAACAATTTTATGCACAATAAAAAGTTTGCTTTGTGCCTCAATGAAAGTAAAATCAAATCATTTTAACAGAAAATGTTAATCATTAATCCTCTGCTATTTGTAAAGGGTTGTTCTTTCATGAATATTACCTTTACTTATTTTTTTTACCATCTTTGTTTATTTGCCTGCACGTGTTGATGTCGTTAGCCTTCAAGGTATCTGACATCAGTGCAGCTGAAGAGGTTTCAATAATCAAAGTGTACACACAGTTCAACAAATCAGATCTGTTAAAAAACTTTGAGTTCTATTAACTTACTTTTGTTCGTTAACTATCTTTGTAAGAGCAGACATCGTCATAAATTCGTCTATCCCAAAGAATGTGCTAGAGCTTGTTATGTCGTAAACCTACAAGAATTGGAATTTATATTATTATTATTATTCGTCGTTGCTATTACGTGCAATAACATCTTTAGACTACATTCTATTAAATACATATAAATGTTTCAGATTTAAAAGCATCTGAACAGGATGTAAGCACTTCTTTTCGTTTTTTTTAAACTATACTTTTTTCTTCAATTTGCGTTTATATTGATCATTTAAAGTCTTTTTCCGATAATCTTGAAAATTCGATTATCATGCTGGATTTTGGAAACATCCTTGGGGCGTACCGCATTTGCGCCAATTTAAAAAAAAATCAAAGTTTCATTTGCGCCAAAAAATAAATATTTCATTTGCGCAATTTTGAAATGATCAGGTAAGATCACATTAATTTCAAATATTTAACCGTAACATAGTTTAATCTGAAAACAACAGGTAAGTGGTGTTCAATGAGTTTATGTTCACATTACTTCTCGTTGATGTACATGTACATGTACATCGCCAAAATAAAGCACTATACAATAGTAGGACTCATTGATTTAAACACTTTTGATGTGATAAGATGGATCTTTCGCATACAGAAACAAACCGAGGAAATACATCTATAATCTTTGATGAACATTCTTATCGGCAATGAAACATTCAGATGACCGTTTAGAAACTTGATATAAAATGAAGTCATCCTGCTCGAAATCCCACTTCCACCTCCCCGTGGTGAGCCGGGGGGAGATGGCATACGAAAGAGATATTAGTTGTAATCATATCAATAAAACTTACCTGTTTTGCATGTGTTTACCTGTAACTTGGCGCAAATGAAATATTTTTATTGGTGCAAATGAAAAAAATATTGCGCAAATGAAAAAAATTTTGGCGCAAATGCAAAACCCCGCATCTTTGTACTAGATGTAAATTTAAAATTTAGTGGGAACTTTGTATCTAGGTCAAATGTGAGAAGAGTGTAACGTAATCAAAGGAAATAATGATGAAAAATATACGTTCCTTTGCAGCTCAATGTGAAAAGATTCTATAATCAAATTGTAAAACTTATCTTTCTTTTCAAGTTTTACATAAAATTCATAAGATACAAGTAACATATACCAAAGAACATGGGTTTTCTGCTGATTCTTCGGCTATTTTCACGAATAATACTGGTATACTTGATACAGCTGAAAAATTGCTGAAACTGAATTAAACAAAAAGCAAACAACAAATCGATTCCATAAGACAGGCAACTTTCTGAGTATTTTGTTACTGAACTGAAGTTCATATTCCGGCATAGATCGTCCTTCTTCTAGGTAAAATACAAAGCAACCAAGTTATATATCGTATTGTTATTTTTCTTCTTGTATGATTGCAAACTGTCAGAGAACCATGCAAGGACGTCACTTCCTTGTTTTCATGAATATTTAGTTATACACTGTATTAAAAAAAACCATTACTTTTCTTTTTATGATATTAGTAATCATCACAGAACAAGTGAACTCCTGTATTGACGAATACTAACCTGTTTCAGAAAACGTTCTTGAGCACTTGATAATTTGGGTAACTGACTTTGTAACTGATTAAACATGATATGCCTACAATATAAAATAAATCATGTTAATTTTTTAACGGTCTACTAAGCAAGTTTTTGTAACATATTGTTTCTTCTTTAGTTCATCACTTACTGTACTATTGTTTAACTGTAAAAGGTCAAAATATTTATTTCGTATTTCCGAATTACAGGGACTATATAGAATAATAGCTTAATTGATAGAACTTGCATCTATTTTAAACTTTACAAATGGTAAAGTATATAAACTGTGATTCAAAGATATTTCTAAAAGAACAGAATACATACTTTTTTGTCGCTGAATGTCCTTGATCTGAGCTTTTTATGAAGATGAAAGCATGAAAGAAATTTTTATCAATATTATATACTAAAACAGTAATTAAAACACTTCACAATTAAAACATTCACAGACCAAATAGGGAATGCACAAACCCATATAAAATCATTTTCATGCAATACTGAGTATCAATTTGAGGTTTGGGCAGCCGTAAAGCCTGTAAAACTAAGTGCCAGTTTGTTTAGATATGTTATAAGAAAATTACACAATTTTTATACCGATATTTTATACTTAATCTAAGGTTTAGATTTCATAGACTACTTACACTATTGTACTTTCTTTCATAAAATATTTCGGATTTCATTTTACTGTTTCATATATAAAGGGATGAACAACCTTTCTGGGATGATGAACCTCTAACTTTCTTGACGATCAAAATGACTATGAATAAGCCATATTTGTCGATTCATTCATTTTATTAACCTCGATGAACAAAAGGTAGAGACAACAACAAAGTCAGTATCCTATCAAAATCCCTTATCTACTTACCCATCAGCGTCAGTGTCTAATTTCTTAAAGGTTTCTTTAAGTTGTTTTTGTTCATCCTCTGGAAGTTTTCTAGAAAGTTCCGTACCCTGAAATTTAAAAGTTCATTTAACATTTTACAAGCTACGCAAGACAAAGACTTGACCACACAATGGTAATATTTTATAAAGTTTTTTTATTTACTATTGTTTTAAACAAACAAGTATTTAGAAATAACTTGCACTTGCCTTGTTTTTTCAGTGCAATGTACTTAAAACAAGAACTTTAATAAAAAATGTCTGTCTTAAAGTTTTTATGTTGTTAAGCACATTTAACTGGACAAAGCGGAAAACATACGTTAAACTTATTACATATTTTATAAATTACCATGTAGTTATTTACCTTTAGTGGATTTGGAGTAACAGGCTTTATTGGACTTTCAGGTTTAGCAGCTAATGATGTAGGTCGGTCTCTAGCTGTTTCAAGTGCTTCTATCTCTTCATCACCTCTGTATATAATATATAGGAAAATAACATTCATAAATCATTTTACCTTATAAAATTGTATTTGATATTAAAATAGTCTGCTATGTATAAAAAGTAGTATACCATAATCAGAACACACGAGTCCATTGAAAATGACAATTCTAAGTGTACAAATAGCTGGAATTGCATGAACTCCAGAATGCGGCAACAGCGCAACGTACGGTATTGTTACTCATGTTCATTTACTCCCATACATGTGAATAAAAGAAATATATGATTTGAACAACAGTCATATCGTTGTTCCTATTCCTTTTTCACCTTGCAATTTGAGGCAGTTTGTCTCGCGTACATTTACGTCCATTTTGAAACACAAAGACTCATAAAAATATACACACTTTTACAAAGATATCAGTGAAACTAAGAATTTCAATCTCTATTCAAATGGCTTACGAAATTCAAAGAATTAATTATCGTTACCTGCAAGTTGAACAGAACATAATCCCGAAAAAAAAAACGTTATAATACATGCATCTGCTTTTGATCTGTTCTGACAGACATGGATTTTGGTATATCTTCCAAAGGCTCGGTTGCTACCTCACAATATTTACATCTGCAAAGAACTTAGGTATTGCATGGGCTATGTTGGTTCATGTATCTATTTTTGACTTGGAAGGATCTATGATAGACTTAGTGGCTTAGTTGTTCAGTAATAGTACAGTCGATCCGCGTTATGTCGAACTCGAAAGGACCATTCAATTTTCTCCGACTTAACCGAAAATTCGAATTATCAGGAGTAAAATTTAGCTAGATTCTACTGTAGAGGGTCCAAAATTTTCACTTCGAGTTGTCCGAAAATTCGACTTATCTGTGTTCGAGATAACGAGAGTCGACTGTATTTACATGTCTAATTTCAGGTCAGTTTCTGACGGATAAGGATCTTTCATTGGCTCTATAGGTCCCGGTGTTTCCTCAATATCAGGTACTCGTGGTGTTTGACTTGCTGAAGGAATATCTACTCGTTTTACATTTTCACTCTTTGGTGTAACTCTGCAAAGGAAAATTGACAAACAATTTGATCAGCTGGATAGCTAGCTTTATTTTTTCAGTTTTGAAATTAGAAAGGTTTTTGGATGAATTTCGTAGGTAAACTTGAATGTTTTCAAGATTATTACCATGTAATTCGAAATGACACAATCGCTTCTGTCATATTTGTGTCAAAACGGCTTATTCTAGGTTTGAAAGAATACTTTTCAGTTTCCTAGATGCATATCATTTGCAGAAATAACGAATGTCCGAATGAAATGAAAATATCAGAAAACTATATATATTCATCACTTTTAAAGATCAGTATTTTGTCCAGTATTAATAAATGATACCCTAACATTTGTGACCGAGAAGGTTATGAATTAGCTTGAAAAGTAGTCATAAACTTACTTCAGTCCCTTTTGTGCATTACTGTCTGGGAAGGCAGTATTAGTTCTGTGTACATCTTTGTCTTTCTGAGGAAGATTGGTCCTGGACCGTCTGAGGTAAGCTGGTGCCATACCTTAATATTAAAAATCATAGGAAAATTATAAAAGACTTTATGGTTTCACTTCTATATATAATATTAATGAAGAGTAATTAGAGTAAACAAAACGTCTCAAATTGACAAAAACGGTTGATCTTAAAATATTAATGAGAATCAGCGGAAGAAGCAGTAAGAATATACTTCGTAGCTTGCAAAGTGTTAAACATAGGTAAGCAAACAAATATTGTTTGGCTTCTAACATCCTAACTTATATTTTTATGAATTTTTATAGGTGGACATTACGTCATAAAAAGAAGAGAGAAGTAAAACATAATTATATGTTGACATTGATATATTATGTCTGTTGTAGTAGACCTTTTTAATGTTTGTTCGTTTCAACCCTGATTGAATGACTGCCTTATTGTAATTGTAGATATATAGAATGTGTGCGTGTGTTTGTGTGCAAGCGTGTGTGTGTGGATATATATATATATATCAAAACATTGTACAGTTTTTTACACAAAAAGTTGTAATACATGCCGTTAGTAGCAGAAGTTAAGACCAGAGGTAGAGATAATTTAAGAAGTATTTGCAGTGAAATGAATGCATGCAAACCAATGATTTATATCATTAATATTATTTTAGAATATATCTGAATGTAAAACCATACTTACAAAGAAGATTTAAATGTTCACTATTCTTCATCTGTGTTGATACTTAATCATTTACTAAACTTCTTTTTGAGATATAGTAAGCATTTGTCGCCATTTTCGCTAGAACTACTTATTTTCACGATACCCGTTTATCAGTTCCGTAAACATATTTACTATATGCATTATAATATACATAATATTATTTTGAATATATTTGAAAAGAGGTTAATCATGTATTAGATTCTGATTTACTTATCTTATAATCTTTAAATAAATAGGAACGTATAGTTGAATGCATTCAACTGTTAATAAATATGCCCAAAATCATATCATGCAAAAAGTAACGAGTCATGCTGATTAAAGAAAACAAAGCATTCAGTTTTCAAGAATTCATGGTTTATTCATGCACTACAGAACAAAAGCTGCAAAAAATAAAATGGCAACAAAATAAAATAAACTAACTAAATAAAAAATAGACAAGACAAACAGAAAATATTTATGAAGTTATATTTCATCTTCCCCAGTCAACGGTTTCCGAGTCCACTTCGCTCCCCACAAACCCTTGACATATTACATAAACTACCAGTTTTTCGTTAGCACTCCTGTCCGTTTTGAGTGTTACTTTGCACAACCGTGGCAAATGATAATGTCCCATATGCAAAACCTGTTCGGAAACTGAATTCTGATTGGTTCCCATGGCTCTTAATGAAAACCGGGAATTTTACAAACTTATTCTGTTGAGGGTTTGTTGGGGCGAAATGGACTCAGAAACCATTGACGTAGGAAGATAGTTATATTATTATGAATAAGTTTGAAGAATGAAGCAGTTCAGTTTTCCAAAATCTTCTGTACTTTAATTATTGAATAAGCATGTTTACAACAATCCCTTTGAGTGTGTAAACTTGGGTCGTGCAGTTTGCATTTTTGCACAGAAATAAAATTACGTAAACTTCATCATATTCATATATTCTGTGCATTTTCCTACTGTTGCTTGATCTATTTTCAAAGCAAAAAAATCAGTAATGACTTTGGAATCGACATTTTGTATCTTAACAGTTAATTTCTGCATCTACGAAACTTTGGATATAATGCCCACCTTAAAGAATTAATCATATCTCAGAAACAGCAACAAATGTCGGCCATCGAAAGTACCACTGCTACTTGACAACGTAATATTATTCTCATGGACTGGTTTTTCTTTCAATTTTTTTACTCATAAAATATTATATTATGTTAAATAATTCAAAACGTTCTGTAAGGTCTTTTCTGAGGTAAAATAATCGCAACGTAATAACAAAGTTCAAGATAATACAGATAAACCGAAAAAGCGGATATCCGATGATCGTTTTGAAATTGATTGATATAAAGTTTTTCAAATTTATACAAAATTTCTTCTTGAGGCAAATACAGAATACAAAAGAATGCAAGTGGTAATTTGCTCACCTTGTATACTTAAATTGCATATTAATCACAGAATCTTGATACAATACAAACAAAGATAATGCATAACCGGATTATTCGGTGGCAGAGGTAACTCTTTCAAGATAAATAATAAGGGTAGACATATCAAACACAATATTAGCTCATAAAATACGTGGTTTGGTGACCTAATAAGATTAAATCATATCTAATGACCAAACGAAATGACATTTGCATCGAGCATTCCGAATTTTATCTACAAATTTTACTTATTATTTTTGAGGTATCTTTTAAATTAATTGACAGCGTATGTATATACGATGAGTACATTTTGAGTAATTTTTAAATCATCTATTCAGAGTGCACGGGGTGGAAGTGGGAGATGTTATTCTGAGATCAGGGGCCACATAAAATAGGATTACAATAAATATATATATCATTTCTCAGACATAAACTAAGAAAACTGTTACATCAATGCATATGAAACAAATATTACATATTAAAAAACATATGAACATATGAAAGAAATAGAAATAAAACAGTAAAATGCACCGTTTGTAAAATAATACAATAAACATATAATTCATAGCACCAAAAGAAAGTTCTAATAGATTAGGTCGACATACAATGCAAACATTTTATTACAATTGTATGAAGAAATAAAGAATTCTATTTGTGAAATTTTGATGTATAATCACATCTCATTTTACAAAAC
>JAOXYI010229406.1:0-10904 GCA_028566495.1 Lithophaga antillarum
AGTATTTTTCAAGAACATTAATGCTTTTTAAATACTTCCTAAAATGTTGACTTTTTTGTTCAAGAGTCTGGTTTTTTATTACGTAACATTGACACTATACTTTTATATCCATTTTCTAATGCAATTCGAAATGACGATTTTCCAACTCTTCTATAGATATCAACATCAGCACCTTTATGTAGCAATAAACGCACTATGTCTTCATGACCTAATTCACAAGCTAAAAATAACGGACTTAGGCCTGCCTCAGTGCAAACGTTTAAATTCGGACTCCTCTCCAAGATCACTTTAACAATATCTAAGTGACCCATGAAACAGGCCATATGTAATGGTGATGTATTCACAATTATGTCTAATACTCGATCTACAGACATTTTTTGTATATGATCCTTTGTTCTCGTTGACGCTCCTTCATGAAGGAAATCTCGCCAGAATTCTATGTACTCCTTTACGGTATCGTTATGATATTTTACAACTGCTTTTGAAAACTCTTTTTTATCTTTGACACACTTGTTAACATCGGCATCTTTATCTAAAAGCATTTTTACAATGTTCTTGTTTCTAATAACAGTAGCTATAAATAATGGAGACATTCCAGCATGCGTACATTTGTTCACGTCTACTTTAAACTCTAACAATTTTTGCACAACTTGCTCGTGCCCTTCCATACAAGCCCAAAACAGCGATGAACATCCTTTATTATCACACAAATCAATGATGATATCATCACTCCTCAAAAGTTCACTAACTACCTCTATATGGTTGTTGATACACGCTATCTGTAGTGGTGAAGTGCCATCATTTATACACTTGTTAATATCTATTTTATACTGTAACAAAAATCTGACTATCTGAACATACCCGTTCTGGCATGCCATATAAAGGGGTGATGCACCGGTACGACTACACTTGTTAATATTGGCTCTGTGTTGTAACAACAATCTGACAACTTGAAAATGTCCCTCCTGACAAGCCTGGTATAGTGATGTACAGCCATTATTGTCACACAAATTAATGATTACATCATCATTCTTCAGCAGTTCGTTGACTACTTCTAAATGGTTTTTACTACAGGCTATCTGTAATGGTGACACACCATTCTTAGCGCATTTGTTTATATCTGCTTTATTTTGTAGCAATAATCTGACCAGCAGAAAATGACCCTCTTGACAAGTCTGATAAAGTGATGTACATCCTCTGTTATCATACATATCTATGTTGAGATTATTACTCTTCAGCAACTCAGTGACAATAGTGATATGATTGTAATGACAGGCTGTCTGTAAGGGTGACCAACCATTCTTAGCACACTTGTTAATATCTGCTTTATTTTGTAACAGCAATCTGACAACCTCAACATACCCTTGTTGACATGATATGTAAAGAGGGGAAAGACCAGTATGATTACACTTGTTAATATCTGGCTTATGTTGTAACAACAATCTGAGCAACTGAGTATGTCCCTCCTGACAAGTCAGATATAGTGCTGTACATCTATTTTTATCATAGAAATCAATGATGATATCATCAGTCTTTAACAGTTCACTGACAATTTCTGTATTGTTGTTGATGCAGGCTATCTGTAATGGGGGCATACCATTCTTAGCAAACTTGTTTACGTCTGCTTTATGTTGTAACAACAATCTGACAATCTCAACATGTCCCCCCTGACAAGCCTGATATAATGATGAACATCCATTATTATCACATAAATCAACAATGACATCATCATTCTTCAGGAGTTCTGATACCACGTCTATGTGATTGTTATTGGATGCTATCTGTAATGGTGGAGTACCGTCCTCCTTACACTTGTTTATGTCTGCTTTATGTTGTAACAACAATCTGACAATCTCAACATGTCCCTTCTGACAAGCCCGATATAATGATGAACATCCATTGTTATCACATAAATCAACAATGATATCATCATTCTTCAGGAGTTCTGATACCACGTCTATGTGATTGTTATAGGATGCTATATGTAATGGTGATATACCTTTCTTATTGCTCCTGTTTATGTCTGCTTTATGTTGTAACAACAATCTGACAATATCAACATGTCCCTCCTGACAAGCCAGATATAATGATGAACATCCATCATTATCACATAAATCAATGATGACATTATCATTCTTCAGGAGTTCTGATACCACGTCTATGTGATTGTTATAGGATGCTATCTGTAATGGTGATATACCTTCCTTATTGCTCCTGTTTATGTCTGCTTTATGTTGTAACAACAATCTGACCAACTGAACATAACCTTCCTGACATGCTATATTCAAAGGTGATGTCCCATCAGTCCTACAATGATTTACATCTACATTATGATCTATTATCCATTGTGTCAAGTTAACATCACCAACAAAACAACTCTGTATCAGAGTGGTATCATGACTGTTCTTGTCTGTCATATTAACAAGTTCTGTTTGGTAAGATTTGTTATGTTGTTTTATATGCTCCAGTAACTTTCCAGTAAACAATGATGATTTCATATTTCTACCAAAGACATTGGCTACTTCACCTTTTGACCAGTCTGCTATCATTCTCTCTATATAAATATCTACATGATCATCTTGTAGGATAATACTGAACTCAATGTCATTTTCCGTATTGTCAGTTTTATACAGAAATCTCTCACATAACATTTCAATGTCGGCATGATCAATTAAACACTGTGGTATTTTCTGTCCGTAATAATGTGCAATGAAGTCAAATAACTTATCATGAACCATATGATAAATGCCTTCTTCCTTTGTAACAAATGTGCCTTCTAATGTGTCAAGTGATTTTTTCAAACTTTTGACAGACGTACCTTTGTTCAGTTCACATTCCATGAGAGTGTCTTCTATGATTTTCTGTACATGAGGATCTCTACCTGTCAAATGTTTCTCCCCTAGATTATTGTTAAATATCACACACAGAGCCAGACTACAATATTTGTATTTACCATCTTCTCCTTCGCGCAACAAATTATCTACTTCTTCCTTGTAAAAACCAAAGGGATTCTGAAAGAATTTACTTAGATCAGTAGCCTTGTTCTTTTGGTAAAGACCACATAAAAGGGGGAAAAAATCATATTTATCCGAAACGGTAGCTACTTCATTAGCCTTTTCATCAAAATATGCTTTGGCTAAATTAGATTTTTCTTCTGAAGTGAGACACAAGTCTTCCGAATTTAGGTTACACTCACAAGTTTTGAAAATAGACAGACTTTCAAATTTGTCATCTTTAAATACTTGTAACCTACACGAGGAAATAATTTTACAATAATTATTTTCTAGTAATGGTTTAATGTTTTCCAACTCCAGTTTCCACTTGTCAAGACTTTGTTGGTTAAGAGTATAACGTCCACATACATCGTCAATGACAAACAAAGTTTTTCTTTCATGATTAAACAATTTTCCTATATCTTCTGGATTACTGGTAGGAATGATGGTGTATCCCTCGCTTCTCATCGACAACGCCACATGTCTGACGGTCGTTGTCTTCCCGACCCCGGGATTTCCAGAGATCGTTAGACACGCGTTTTGCTTCATGCATTTCCGGACGTGATCAGCAGCCCTTGTAGTAACAAATTTCTTGTCATCCTCCATCCATTGCTTTAGCTTGATATTTATTAATTCTGAAATCGAAACAAAATAAAACTTAAAAAGATTTCGATTGAATAACTATAAAGGACCCTCAGAATTCAAATTCCAGTTGTAAATATTTGACAAGCCTTGACAAGTTCAAAAAGAGATATCTGTAAATAGATTCCAGTTGTAAATATTTGACAAGCCGTGAAAATTTCAAATAGAGATATCTATAAATAGATTCCAGTTGTAAATATTTGACAAGCCATGGCAAATTCAAACAGAGATATCTATAAATAGATTCCAGTTGTAAATATTTGACAAGCCGTGACAAGTTCAAATAGAGATATCTGCAAATAGATTACAGTTGTAAATATTTGACAAGCCGTGACGAGTTTAAATAGAGATATCTGTAAATAGATTCCAGTTGTAAATATTTGACAAGCCATGGCAAGTTCAAATAGAGATATCTGTAAATAGATAGATTCCAGTTGTAAATATTTAACAAGTCACGACAAGTTCAAACAGAGATAACTGTAAATAGATTCCAGTTGTACATATCTGACAAGCCGTGACAAGTTCAATATCATTAAAGTATCTGTTGTTATCAGGTATTTAGAATTATTTGACCTGTATATTTAATAACTAAATGCATAAGCGGCTTTTTATATGAGTGGAAAAATGAGGACTGGAGCACATTTTGTATGATGCGCGGAAGCACGTCATACTAAAGTTGTGCGAGCGGTCCTCGCATTAGCGATCAAATAAACAGTAAATATATTCAATACTTATATTTTTGCCGATTAATAATTGATGTAAATTCGCCTTCCTAATGGCAAAAATTAAATTATACACTAATCTTGTCGACGTGAAATCGGTTACTCCATTCATGAAGATCAGCGAGGATGAGTGTGGTTTGTAACTAAAATAGAAAAATACGCGCTTGTAAATTTTATACAGGAATTAAAAAGCAATCTGTTTAGTTCTGCCACAAAATATTGGCCAAGAAGTATTTGTTAACGACATGATGTAATAGTTCATTCATAAAGGATATCGCTATAAATGTAAACGAGACAAAAGTCATAGTTACAATATATAACAACAATCCTTGGATTACCGTTCTTTATCTTGTACAAGACTGACCAGTCAAACATTCCAGCCGTATGTATGTCATCGGGTCCTCGGTGCCCAGTGGTCTAGGTAGTTAGTCATATCTACTTTTGATCACCGGCGCGTCAACACTGGGGTTGTGAGTTTGAGCCTTACTCATGGTGAGGTATGCTCGACTCCAACCTTACTTGACAAGGATTGTTAGTTTTTCGGAAGTTCTCACCGTATAATCTGGCTTCCTTCCCCAATAAAATCTAGACTCCACGATATAGCTGAAAAATTGCTGAAAGTGGCGTAAAATCCCCATTCAATCAATCAATCAATATATGTCTCCATAGTTGAAGTTCACGCCTTTTGTTAAAGACGGTGCATGAAATTGTATTGGACCGGAGGTTCACGTCCAGTTAAAACTTGAGGTGATCTACTCAAATTCTAATTTTATTTAGACACCATGTCCATATTGAAAAAAAAAATCTAAGAAAAATCTTTCACTGTGCGGTATTCAACAAACTACATGTAATTCAGTCCATTTCAAATGGCCTGTACTTCGTGTCACAGTAAGGATTTTGAAGACAGTAAAGACGTCAACTAAAATTGAGATTACTTCCTTCAAAGGTTCGGTTTTATTTGTATAACGTACATGCTGTTTGTTAAAATCATTGTCTATAATTGCAGTTCGCTGTCTCTGTCAAAATGGTTTGAAATTGTAGTTTGCTCCCTTTTTAAAGGGGTTGACAAAAATTGCATCTCTCTCTTCCTTACTGGGCTCGTTTTTATTTGTCGTATTTGTTCTGTTAAAGGGGTTGCCTAGAATTGCAATTTGCTGCGTTTGTTAAAGGGATTGATTAAAACTGCAGCCATCTTCATTAAAAGACCCTGTTTGTTAAAGGGGTTGCCTAGAATTGCAGGTTGCTGCCTTTGTTAAAGGGGTTGACTAAAATTGCAGCCATCTTTATTAAAAGACTGTTTGCGACGTTTAAAAAAATACACAACGTCATATGCGACGTTTATTTGTAATGTTACACAAATTGGAAGTTTAGGCTTACTTGTAAGGTTATTAACGTCAGTCGATCAATTTAATATGCAAAATGGGATGGCAAAACAAAGTTCTGAGCATACAGGCATATTTATTCTTTGAAATACATATTGGATTTTTAGCAACAATAATAAAAAATAAAATACTTAAATTAATTAGTAAATCAATTAAAAATTATTACATTTTTCAGGAATGTATTAATTGATTGATTGATTGGAGTTTAACACCACTTTCAGGATTTTTGCAGATGAATCTTGACGCCAGTTTTATTGGTAGATTATTCCGGAAAACACAGAGTAACATCTTTATAACATAAGATACGAATCGAGAGCACCTTCTTTTTTTTCAAGTTGCTCAAAGTCAGCGGAGAACTCGCAACGTACGAGTTGATGTGATCAACCTAAACTATTCGGCTATTGAGGACCCATGTTCCAACGAAAACTACTAGAAATCCATTTCTTAAAATAAATTTGCGACACACATTGTAATGTTGAAACCAACTGTAGTGTAGAACATAATGAACCATTGTCACACTGCAGATTAAAATTTCATTTACTGCTTTCACGTTTTTCAGTCATTGAGGATTGAAAGGTTAAGGAGCATAATTATTTTGTAATAAAATAATTTTTGAAAGTCATCTGTTTAAGAATTTTATCAAGGAAGATCAACGTTGTAGGTAGAAATACAGCCGAACTTTAAACAGTGATTCGAATGGATTAAGGTCCACATCAGAGGAAACTGTACTCGAGAGTTGCATGATAGCGAGCTGAGTACGCATGATAGCTGTTACAGGTAAGATAAACAACAAGCAGGCGAAAAGCAATATACGTAAAATGCAAATTTGATATATGTCACATTTAGTATTTCTTTGCGGTATAGTGTTTATATACATTTAAATTACTTCACCTGCGAATTTGTGATAATTATATGAATAAACAATTCTGATACAAGTAAAATAGATACTGTACGTATTTTCCGATGCTAGCGAGCTCTGTACACTTTGTTGCGAGCTATTATTAGGCGAGGGGAATAATCTTTTGATGTGAGTGCAGCTATTCATGTAATTATGGTTAAAAATTGAACATATTTCTTTATCCATTAAATCATAATCGCTTTAAAATTTGTAAGGGTAGCTATATCGTGTTCGGACAATAAGAAAAATACAAAATTATTGATGATCCATTTTCGCTGCATATTCGTTCAAGTTATTTTTTTTCTCGAAATTAGGAAGTGTGTGTTAGCAGGCAAACGTTTTTAACACCATGGTTAATGCTCATATCTAAATTTAAAATTCCCTAAATTCCCTAAAAGTAGTTAATTTTCCAGTAAATTAACACAACAAAGATATCACAGCAAGGCAGATCAACAGCTTCTAATCGCCTTTTTCTCGCTTCACGATTAAATAAAAGAGTTAATTTAATTACAATTTCATATATCCTAACCACTGCAATGATCAGCACAACATTTCACACAGCCGTCACCCATACATTTGTTTTCCGCGAGAAAGGTCCACTCGATTCGGATATATTTTCGCGTTTGTCTCAGAAGTGCAGTAACATTAAAAGCAATCTGACACTAAGCAGAGTGCATACCCATTCTTTGGAGGATAGAACATATAGGAATTAATAAATATGTGATTATTTATTTAACAGCAAATAATAAATGTCTTAATATCTATTTAAGTACAAAGTTGTATGAAACGTTCTGACGGAAGCAAACAGTAACAATAAAGTTCTCCTACTTGAAAATTCTTACAAAATTCATAGCCACCATACTTTTTAAAATTATTATGTATACTGTTGCTTCAGATTATGTTTACGAGTCATGCACGAATGTAGAAGGAACATACGGTGCTACCCTAGTCAGTTTTTCTGTTATCCAGTTATGAAATGATGAAATGAGAAAAGCAAACGACGATATCCTCGAAATCGAAAGAACAAGGAAAAAAACTTATGTTCAAGAAAACTTATGTTAGTTTTTACGTAATCAAACTATATTGATGGGAGGGGAAGCTGGGTGGCCGAATGGTTACGATCGCTGACCCATGACCATAGCTTAACACCGCTGTCGTGGGTTCGAATTCTGCTCGCCCGCTTCATGTGTTCAGGTTTCCAGACACCTACCAAAGGTCTAGGGCTTCACTGGTTCAGCGAATAGCTGTCCGGGGTTTTCTTCCCCAGTTAGTCTGGTAGTCACGATGTAGCTGAAAAATTGCTGAAAGGGACGGTAAACCTTAAAAACCCAACCCACTGGATAAACTGATTGATATACTGGGAATTGCAATAATTGTTAGGCGTTGTAATAGAATACCAAATGGAAATCAATATAACAATGACCGGGCTCTACAGTCAATGAAATAGTAAATAAGTTGATTGCTATTTGTTAGAAATATCACATGACGCGTCTTTTGCTTATCTTTTGAAATGAAAGTTCGCGATTTTTAATGGAATCCATGTGTTTTGAAAGTATACAAAAAAGTGCTGATGGTAAAATGTGACGTCACTTCACGTTAATTCTTTAATATTAACACCGTCCTTTTTAGCTCACCTAACCCAAAGGGTCATGTGGGCTACTGTCATCACTTTGCGTCAGTCGTCCACACAATTTTTCAAAATTCTTTTCCTTTAAAACTACCCATTTCTGGAACTGAAGTTTGCAGGAATGATCCTTGGAATGTCCCTTTCAGAATTGTATTCCAAAGCCACACCCACCAACCAACATGGCCGCCATTACTAAAAATGGAACATATGGCAAAAATCACTTTAACATCTTCTCCTCTAAAACTGCTGGGCCAGTTTAAACCAAACGTGACAGAAATGATCTTTGGATGGTCCTTTTTCAAAATTATATCCGATGACTCTGCCAAACATTCATGATAGCCGCCATTTCTAACGCAGACAGTATGTCTATTGGGTAAAAATTCTCCCTTTTTCAGCCAAACGGGATCAAATTTGATTTTACCACATGTTGATTAGTTATTCAGCATTTATTAGTTCACCTGGGTTCAGCCAGGCGAGCTATTTCCATCAATTTGTCCGTCGTCGACTTTTTACATTTTACTTTTCAAAACTACAGTACCAGCTCGGCCAATGAAAACAAAAGCTGCCCAGAGCTGGCAAATTGAAAGCCCATTTTGAAAATTCGGTATCAACTGTTGACAGCTGTCAAATAAAGCTGCGAATGTTCAAAGGTTTGACAGCTTGTGGCTGTCAAAAGGGCTGGCGAATGTTCAAAACCAGATGTCAATTTGACTACTCGCTAGCAGATGCAAACAGCTATTTGAACACTCGAATGTCGAGCGTTTCCAGCTATTTGAAAGCTGGGCATTAAACTTTCGCCAGACAAGTACTGTACTAAATCCATTTGCACCCAGTTTGGCTGGGATATTCCTTGGGCGATCCCCTTTCAGAATTGTATCCGGTGACCTGGTTTAACTAGCTGCTGTGGCCTCTGACTGTTACAAAATTGGTAATGTTGTTAAAAAGCTTCTTTACAATCACTGTCTCAGATGGAATGAAACTTGATATACACAGTCCTTAAATGGCCGCCTTTCAAAAATGTATCCAACAAGTCGTTCGGTTATCCAAGACATTTTTTTGTAAATTAGTAGTAATTACACAACACAATCAATTAAAAATCTTCTTCATGACCATTTGGCCAAATTAAACCGAACTTGATACATTTAGTCCTTGGATGATCCACTTATATCAGACTAGTTGGTTGGTTATCCAAGATGAGCGCCATGACTGTGTAAGAATTAGCCATAATTTCAAAATAAATTCATTTAAAACTCATCTGCAGAACCACTGGGCCAAACGGAAACAAGATATATACATATAGCCCTTGGATGGTTCTCTTTCAAAAGTCCCACAAGTTGGTCGGTTATCCAGGATGGTCGCCATAACCATGTATGCAAATTAGCTATAATATCACAATAAGTTCGTTTAAAAATCTTCTCCAGAACCACTGGGCCCTATGGAACCAAACTTGATACACATAGTTCTTAAATGCTTCGCTTTCAAAATTATATCCGACAAGTCGTTTTGTCTTGTTATCGAAGATGTCCGACATGACAGTTTATGCAAATTACATATTATGTAGCTGAAATTTCACAATAAGGTCGAGGTCTGGCTGGCCCAGGGGTTAAGGTCGTTGACTCGCAACCATTAGACTAACACCGCTGTCGTGGGTTCGAGTCCTGCTCGACCCACTTTATGTGTTAAGGTTTCTAGACACATACCCAAGGTAATGAGTTCACCGGTTCCGTTTGATAGCTGTCCGGACTTTTCTCCCCAAGTAATTCTGGTAGCCTGATATAGCTGAAAATTGCTGAAAGTGACAATAAACCCCATCAAACGACCAAATCCAAATACATATAGTCCTTGTTTGGTCCTCTAAAAATCATATCCAACAAGTCGGTTGGTTATCCAAGATGGCCACTATGATTATTCATGCAAATTAGTAATAATTTAACAATAAATTCATTTAAAAATCATCCACTGGGTCAAATGGAAGCAGGTTTTGTGTATAGAGCTTCTTTTGAAATTATTGTTAGATGACGGGGTTTGGTAACAAAGATATATGCAAAAGCCATTATTTCCTTCAAAAGGTTTTTTCTTTGGACCCAGTGGTGAAAATGTAATAATATTTGGTATGAAGTGAAACCAACAACAGAAATACAGTAATATTTTACAAGAAGCACCGTTTTGATTTATATAGATGACGGTCCAGGGGTCCCGGAGGTCCAAATTTTAATACGAGTTTCAGTGAGGAAAATCTTCTGAAGTACCAGGGATATTTTTTTACTTCTAATAATGACTAGGTGAAAGATGAGCCTATAGTTTCTTTCTTATACAGTTTGTTATCTTTTTCAAAGAGCATATGTAACTTAAATTTTACCGTTAAAGTAAACTTTTGCACAGATCTTTCAAACGAAGAATTTGAACTGGTTTACCTGATTATAGGAGTTATATTTACACTACAAACCACCTTTTTGCAATAAAAACAAAGCATCAGGAATTATGTGTGTTCGTTTGGGATGTAATAATCAGTGCATAATGCTATTTCCATGGAAATGAGAGCCATGATTCCAGTATCACATTTTGAATGTTTATAAAGAAATACTATTGTTACTGTGAACTTCAGATAAGATTGAAACAGTAGTTGCTTAGAAAACTAAC
>JAOXYI010229517.1:0-10903 GCA_028566495.1 Lithophaga antillarum
CCTGTCGATAGGATAATTCCTGGAGTGTTGGTTGAGATAGACATACTCTCTAACAGATAGGAATTCAGTAGCTACTTAAGTCTAGTGTGATGTTTAGGGTTTATTTCGTCACCCAAAAAGTTATGAAAGTAAATATTTAGTATCAACAATGACATTTAATTTGAGGATATTAAATTCTATAGCAACGTGTATTTGTCTATTTGAACGAAAGATTTGGCAATTAAAAGTTTAAATTTCAACCAGGTAGCAATACTAAAATAATTACTTTCAGCTGAATTTAAAAAACACTTCATTTCAGTGAACTAGGGTCAGATAAATATCTTTATTGAACGGTCGATTTTATAATATGAATGTATTTATTTTGGATTGTGTATGTCGTTCTTAGCACGTCAGCACATAAAACAAACCAAAAACGATTAAGCCTAATTTGTTGCGAGTCCCGGCTTTTATGGACTTGCGATAGTACTTTGCGCTGTGTTTTTCTTATGGATTTTCCGCGTTACTTTTATCGAGTCCGTATTTCGTGCTATTCAGTTCTAAAATGTAAAAGCCCTGATATCATCATTTCTATGTTTTAGGGATATCATCTGAGAATGTTTGGGTAATTTAATTTGAAGAAAATTTTTCTTAGGCTTATTGGGTCTTTTATCAGGTCCGGACAAAATAAAATAAATAAGCAATGAAAACAGAAGTAAGAACTAAAAACCAGACCACACGAAAACACACGCACGCGCAAATATCATGTGCTCTGGAACGGGTAAAATATCGTGCTCCATCTCCCCCCAAAAACAAAAAGATCAGGTCTTAATGTTCTTCCGACAAAAGTGGTATAAAAGTCATAAAATGGTTTTAATGGGAGGTTAACAGATTAAAAATCTTCCAAAGTGTGTATTTGCAGTTACGGTCACCCAGTTCACGATGTTGTTGATAACCTTTACGAGTATGATTGTAGTTCTGGTCTTAAGTAATCTTAATTGAATAGTTTACGTTACAAAAGTTAAGTATCAGGTGAGGGTGTTAATGTGTATAATGGGCAATGATTAAAATAAGGGACCTTGTGAGCGAAGCGCGGACGTAGGATCTGTAGGGACCCTTGTGAGCGACGAGCGGACGTAGGATCTGTATTTCAATCCGACTGGTAAAAGTGCAAATTTAATTTTAAAATCGTAAACTTTGAAATCAATTTTCCGTGAATGGGAAAACCGTATTCTGTGATCTTCGTGATAGGCATATCTTACTTTTCGTAGTTCGTGATGAGGATCCCCCTCTCATATTTTAAAGCTGAAGAATGCTTATAAATATTGAATCAATATATTCAGGAGAATGTTGCTGAAAAGGGAAAGCTTACCATGAGAAAATTAAAATTAACGTTTTCGGTCGTAAATATTTTAGCACTTGTGTCCAATAAATCCAACTGTAAAGCAGAGCTGGTTGACTCTACAGGAAGTCTCATAACTATTAAAGTATATAGGCGTTTTATCAAAAGTCATGGTCTACAGTTACTTAAGGGTTGTGTATCTTCACAAGGCGCACCGTTCTACTATGACGATGATTATATTTTACAACTGGACTCAATTCTACCTTTTTTTCAGTAGAAATTTCAAGATAAAATACTTCATTTTCATTAAGTCTGCTCAATATTTTCTAAACCAATAAAATAATTTGTAAAAGGGACAATGGAACACTTAAAGTCATTGATTTAACATACTATCGTTTACTATGTTGTCATGTTTTTAACGATTTTTTCTCGGTTTAATTCCATACTGCAGCAGAAGATAATGGTTGCTAGGAATGATACCGGAAGCCAATACTTATAATCAAAGAACATCAAAATCAGCTGTTCACTTCACATTATAAAATTTCATCGAGTTATTTATTATAGCAATGCATATAAACTAACATGGAAACTTAAACGATTTTGTAGTATTTTTTTCGATAGATTCAAAATAGAGATAAGCATCGCTGAAGGAGAGAGAATCACAACAGACACTGTTTTGTTTACCTATGACGTATGTATATGCAAGAGTCAGTTTTTAGTCTGGTTGAGGATGGAAAAAAGAAAAACCGTGTACTAGAAAACTTTGAACTAGTCTAAAATTTAATAAAAATGGACACCTAAAGAACAATGACCAAGATGCAGCGTTTTTCAGCTTGAAATTGACAGTTGCGTTCAAATGCAAATACGATCTTTTTATCTTACTTTAATTACTCAAGACGAAGGTCAGCATCCCTTATTTTGGTTTATGCCTTTGTACACGATCAGGGTTTTCCCTGTTTTCATATGATAGCGTTTGTCTTATGTGGAATCGGTAAAATTTTTTAAGGTGTACGTTGGAGGAGTATGTATCTGTCACGCGTGAGACTATTTCATGCTTACGCGGCTTCAGCTTCCTTTATGTTCATATATCTATGTGCATGAGAGATTATTTCATGTGTATGCAGCTTAAACTATCACACTTGGGATGTTCATTTTCGAAAACTATCACTGACAGTCCTGTATCATACTGAATTCTCCACTATAACCAGTATTATATGAAAGCCCCATAAATTGGCTTCACGTTTGCATCAGCTTTTTTGCTTTACTGTGACAATAGGTGAAATGGTAACATTGTTCGGTTTGTTTTTTTTCTTGCTCATTAACCCCCACCCCCTAATCCTCCTGTACCTCGGGCGGTCATGTGTGCAGGAAGTAATTAATGCTAGTCGATTTTCCTTGACGGGAACTTCTTTTACTAACTTTCAGGTACAAGTTATGTTTATACATACGTTCTTTCTGTTAAACTTGTTTTCAGTGTTCGCCAGGTGTAGGATAAACGAATATATGTAACTACAAGGAACATCATCCTGTCATTCAAATGATAGCGTGGACGAGAGAAAAACAAATCGTAAATTTATGAATCAAGGGAAGACCAAAACAAACAAACAAGACAAACCAGAAAAAAAAAAAAATAAAAATACCAACATGAAGTAGAAGTAAAATCGGTTGACGACCAAAAACATTTTTACTGGCTATAATGAGGAAAAGGAAACGACTGTCCGAAGTAACGACAAAGAAACATAACTTCCGTAAGTCTAAACACGATGTAACGACCAGTCCCGCGATCAACCATTGCCTGGCGACGATGTACAATATGGACCATTTACCTTAGTTACGGGTTTCCTGCTTCTGTTTCAAAAGTAAACAATAATTAAAAAATCTAGTAAAATAGTTCAAGCGTCAAGCTTTGGGGTAACTGAATGGTTTAAAATCTTGGTAATAACATTCTTTCAGTAACAAAAATAACAATTTATGCTGCTTCAAAAATATACATTATGGTTACCGGTTACACGAATTTGAGGTATTACATTATTAGAAATTTGTACATCATTTCCCACTATTTCACTTGTTAAAAAGTGTATGTATACATAAATCTTAATAAATTTTTAAAAAAAATGAATGTTATTACCTACTAAAATTTTATTATTCCTTCTCTAACATTATACCAAAAATATATTTACACTACTGCCATATAAACCGCCAAATTGTGCGAATATGTTTGGAGGAAACTTAGATTCGGTTGTGGTGTCTCACTATCAGCTCACTAGTCGGATATTACTATCTTCAACTCCCCTCCTCACCAATGCAACAAGCTGGGGTATTAGAGCACGCACCAAAAATGACTTCTGGCTAGAAAATCGACGTCTTATTTATAAAATCACAATTTGTGGCGGATCCCTTTCCACTGAACAAACCATGCAACTATATGGCAAATGCAAAATAAAATTGTTCTATTACAATATGAAACACAAGTTTAAAGTTTCTCGCTATAATATTTCAAAATAAATTTCATTTTTGTGTATTACAAGGCGTTACTTAAAATGTGTAAGTATTTTAAGAAATGTATATAAAACTCACCTTAAGATTCATTTTTCTGTAATTACTTGAATGTTTGACTTGTTACAGTTGAATTAATCAATCCGACATGTAATTAAGGAAGGTTTTTATCAACAGATTTCCATTCATCATCATATTGACACTCTTTAAAGTCTCCGATGACATATCGGTAACTAACGTCTCGTTATATAACTGTCTTTTTTTATTCGAAATATCCAAAATCAATGAAATGGGACTGTTCTATCACGAGCATTGTTAGTGTTTAATTCCATCGACGGAGTTCAGTGTCTTTTTAAGTCAAGATTGATTTAACCATATAAAGTGTCCTGGAGGCTTTTGCCACGAAAACGTTTTAAAGAAAATTAAATATTTACACCTTTAGAATTACTGTATTTATTTAATGTTAGTTAAAGGAAAGATTGAGTGATAAAATATCTATATTACGTACTATGTTTTTGGTGAACATTTACACGAGGTCCTGTAAACACTATAATTGATTTGTTTCAAACAGTTACTGTTTAAAGCTGAAATAACTATCGGTCCATTATTGACATGAATTCTGGACAAAGTATACTGTTAATATTAAATTTTCTACTTAGAGACTAATTAGAACACTGTTAAATATCTGGTTAAATGCCCAATAATTAAAAGATAAAGACACATGATCACAAAAAAAATTTACCAATTTCATCAGAATTACGCTAATGAAAAAAATATGGATGTAAATGAAGGAGGAGAAATCATTTACGGTGCTTCGAGATAAAATAAAGTAAAGGATCGGGCTTAATGATTGCTTTTCGTCATCTCGCAGTTACAGTTAGGTCTTCAATGACGATTGGACCTTTATACCTTACAGTGAACCCAAATGACATACACTTTTTCGTAACTTGCGGATAATCAGAGCTCCACTTCTACCTGATAAATACATGTACTACAACTGGGACGTTTGTCATTTGGTTTTAATTTAGTTAATTCCTTTTCATGTGTTCATCAATTTTTGAGAAGAGGTACGATGCATTTTTTGAGTGATACTGGTATTTGCCATCAGAACACTGAAGCTGACTACAAAGAGAATGTCAGGTGAATACCAATTAAAAGAAATGAAATTGACTACCATGAACACCGGATAAAAAAAAACGTCCAAAGAAGTTGACAGTATAAACAATCACTCCAAGAAATGACTACCAAGAGAAAGCTAAACAATAATGTATTCAAAGATAATACTAGATAAATATTCATCCAAGGAAATGAAGTCGGTATCAAGAGAACGTTACATAGAGAGGAAAATTCTGAAGAATTTCAACTGAAAGTTGGAAGGAAAGATGACTTATACACATGACAAACTATTTTTTTAAGTGAACTATATCAGTTAGTTAATTTTCTTAAACTAAATAATCTGACAAATGTGTTATTGTTAAAAATATCAAACCTGTTCAAAATGACCTACATTCTATTTCCATTTCAGGATATGAACACAAAAACCTGAGGTGCATGTTTATGCATAACTTTATATATTAACTATACACTGAGGTTCATGGTATTTTTGTACTGATATTAGTAGTAATACTTCCTAAATAGTTTATGATGTATATCAACATGTACTGATCAATGCTCTTGTCAATGATAAACGCCCTTTTAGATTTTTGTTGGTGATATATTAAGTTTTCTTTAGGTATGGCGTAACTAATTGGAATATTTCATTCTCTAGTGTTACTTACTCAAAACTGACAACTTTACAATTTTAAAACATTTAAATGACAATTTGGATACTTATCGACAATGATATGTGAAAAAAAAGAGACATAGATATATTTAAAAACCCATCATTACATTGAAATATATCTTGGGAATGTGATGAAATTTTGAATATAGGTCTATATTCCGTAACTTTTTAATTTCTTTAAGCTAAGGTTGAATTGTCATTAAAATTACGTGAAATTAAAACATTCTTGGTGATTCAATCACGGAGACATTTTTGTACTGTGTGAAAAATTTTTGTTCTATACAAATAGAAAATAATTTTACGAGCACACCTGAGAATGTTACCGATATTTTAGCTCGCGCCGCCAAAAATTAGTATCGACGGTCGTCACTTTGCGCCCGTAGTCCGTAAATCTTTATTATAGCTCTCTTTACTGAATATAGTTTCCTGAGTGTGTGTAACATTAATACTTGTGCCACTCATTAAGTCTATGGCGGGAATCGCTGGGCAAAGTTTAATACTGAACCTTACGGAAATATGTGATTAAAAAAAACTTCGCAGGAACCATCTACCAAGTTTGTGTTTTCCATGCCAATCCATGCAAGTTCAGAATGGCCATCTCTGTATACCATAGTTAAATTAGGTCCCAGTATTAAAATTTACTTGGGTTGGAATGGATTATTCGGATTTATCGTTAATATCAGCAACTTTCAGCTATATCGTGACTATACAAGACTTTCTGGGAAGGAAAGCCCGGACAGCTACCCAGATGAACCAGTGAAAACCCCGACCTTGGGTAGGTGTCTGGAAACCTTAACACACGAAGCGTGGCAAGCAGGACTCGAACCATACGACAGCGGTGTTAGGCTGGTGATTTTGGGTCAACGAGCCTAACCACTCTACCACCCAGGCCCCAAATTTTATTCGGGGGCTATTTTTCAATTTCTAATAACGAGCCATTTTACAATCAAATACGCGATGCAGGCTCAAGGGAACCTCTTCTTTCAATCTCCCTGTCATATCATAAGAAATAAGAAACATTGATGTATAAACGAGATCTAATTCAACAAACAAAGGTATTAACACGTGTTGTCCACAGCACATGATACTGCCGAATAAGGTCATTAACAGATAGATATTTACGTAGCGTGTAATTTCTAATGATGTTTCTGACATTCAGTTCTCCCGCACACAAAACAATATTTTTAAGGAACTTTTGAAATTTGACTCTTGTTTCTGTTCCAGTTGCTCGTTCTTCATTACACAGAACAAAGGCTCTCTAACGTGATACGATTCATGTCGAAAAACGTATTTTTCTGCATTGCCTAACTTTGAAATATTCACCAGTACTTATATAGGGACCATTACCTATAATGTTATTCAACCTGTTTTGTAATATTTAGGTAACATGTGTCTAAAATTTAATGAAAACCTGGAAACAAATTGGTAAAGGATGACACTTTGATACTCATATGAACGAAACTTGTGCCTGCTATACATATCTAGCACCTGAGCCTGTATTGCTCACGTGGTTATAAATAGACCCATTATTTGAAACAAAAATATTCCCCTAAAACAAAATTTCTTAAGAACCACATGTCAGACTGTCGTACAGAGGTGGCCATCTTGGATTTCAAAAAGTCACAAAAATACAAACTTTGTAGAGTACAACCATAAAAAACATTTCTGCAAATGAGCATTTCATCGACTCATTGACTGTGGTTTCCGAGAATTAAGATCTTTTAAATATTCTTCCCACAAGGTCCTATGTTAAAATGTATCTTTTCATAGCTGACATCCAGGATTTCTAACTGGCCGAAAAAAGCAAAAGTTTTGTAAAAGACACTACAATGATCATTTATGAACAGTTTTGGTTTAATTGTATCAAATGTTTCTGAGAAGAATATCTTTGAACATATGCTAACTGGCAGCCATCTTGGATTTCCGACTGGCACAAAAATACACATTTGAAGAGAACCCGCCAAGGAACATTTTTACTGAAAATAATTACATTCACTCAGTGATGTCTGGGAGGATCTCCTTTTAAGGTATTCCCCATAGGAACCCATGTCAAACCATCCAAGGATCATTCATGTTGGTTCTGAGAAGATCTTTCAGTGTATTTCTCATAGGGTTCTATTTCAGTCTTAAACTATGTCTTAATTGAGATGATTGCCATCTTGGACTTCGGATCTGCACAGAAATATCAGCTTTGTAGAGTAAATTCCTACAAATGTTATGATTTCCTCGGAAATGTGGTTTCTGGCAAAAGATCTTTGCATTTTCAATCAGGATACATAACTAGCTCTTGCGGTCATGTTAATTTTCCTATCGGCACGAAACACAGAAAAAAAATTGTACAGAACCATAAAAGCTGCTTCCAATCCTTTCAGCGGTTTCACAGACTGGAATGTAAGTAACTAACGACGAATGACCATAACAACAGATGTCAAGTGATGTCACTTGATGACATAGTCCTTTGAACCGGGTGAGCAAAAAAAAAAAAAAAATATTTGCATGAAATTTCTGTTTAAAAAAAATCTATACAAATTTAAATAATATATTTTTTTTAAATTATAGTTAAAGCTTAAGATTTCTTAACGAGTTGGTTTACTTTTCGTTAAAGCTTACACTGAGCCTAAAAATTTTACAAGATTGCTCCAGACTGTAAGACATGATAATTGATTTAGTACCCGCCTAGACGCAAAGGGTCAAGAACTTCTTTAAAAAAGGTTTTACAGGAACGTACGAAAATCTCAAAATAAATCGCAGTGGTACTGAGAAGGATTGAGCTAGCACTTTGGAAAGGAACCACACACAAAACACAGACACTCGACTATAGAATACAGTGGATAAAAGCCGATCCAATTAATAATGTCTATACACGTATATTGAAATGGCCATGATGAAGCAAGTTTGTTTAATTTCATAAAATTAATTATTCAAAAGTAAAATCAATACCCAGTTTCAAATTATTTTCCGCTTCAAAAATTCAAATTGCAGAATTGATTATGAATTGTGTTGAATTATTGACATGTTCCCAAGGAAAATGTACTTTCTATTGAAATGATACCATAATTAGTGCATACACTGAAGGAGAATTTCAATTACAGAAAGACACCTCAAAAATGATTTTTCTTGATAAATATTACGTTAGAGTACTTGTGATTGACGTACTTAAAATTTTGAATAAGTAATGATGTTGTAATGGTGTTATAATCAGTAAATAAGGATAGAAGAATAAGGAATCGAACTAAAATTGAAAAAAAAATCTGATAAAGGATAGTTGGTATCCCATTATTATAGAACTTAGTCGGGGGTGAACATTTGAAACCAAAGGCTAAGCAATATCCCTCTCTCTTTTTTCAACTCATATGACATCTATCACGAAAGTTTCATGCTTCTACGTATCAAGCTACATACGATATTATAATGAGCATCCAACATTAAAAAAAACAAAAACAAAAACAAAACAGGAGCAGTGAATTTAACCTTTGACGCCATAAAGTGTTACAGCTCTGTAAACTATCATACTGTCACTGATGTTTAGGTCCCTTTGCTTACAGTGCGGTTGGGTCGGGTCGCTGGAATTTTTCGTCACTTTCAGCAATTTTTCAGCTGTATCGTGACTAGCACACTTACTACGGAAGGAAACCCCTGACAGCTCTATAGATACCCGGTGAAAGCCCGATTTTGGGTAGATGTCTGGAAACTTTCACACACGAAACGGGACTCGAACCAACTACAAGGGTATAAACCTAGTGGTCACGAGTCAGCAACCTTCAACACTCGGTCACCCAGACCTCGGAATATGTGCAGCGTGTAACCTTTCAACAAACGAAACGGAAATGTAAAGAAATACAATGGGATAACATGAAATACTAAGTAGAATGATGGTAAGAATAAATCACAATCCATGCTAGTCTAAAATATCGTAGATAAGAAGGTAACGATTGAACTATGTCCATATTATTTGAATTTTTAGAAATAATTATTTTGTTAATGACAGTCACAGATAATGGAAGAACCTAAATATATTAGTTATTTCTAACGTGGAAAGACGACGGAATCTATGAACACTGTATGCCGCAGGCGAGACAAAATGAGTCGCTCGCTCCCAAATTTGAAAAAAGAGACACCATTTTTTTCTAAATGGCATCACTATATGTCGTGATTTTGGTTCTGAAAAAATCCTGATTTATCGACTTACTCTTGCTGACATAAATCCAAGATGTCCGCCATCTTTAGCTGTTTTGTCATCCTCTTCATCGTCAGGTACTATGGTGGGATCTAAGTTCTAAAAATTAAAATACTCTCTTTAAATATGGTTCAAACGTGTTCTTTATAACGCTTTGCTTTTCTTCGCACAAGAGTCTGAGATTCCCAAGCTGTATTCTTTTCGTGATCATTTATAACCGATTATATAGTTCACTGTAGCAGACTGATATTTATTTCATTTTACTTGTGAATGACTGTCTTTAGTACAACAGTTTCCAAATTAGTTTTAAAAATACACATATAACATGTTCCAGACCATAATCTTACATAAAAAAAAATGTTTGAACAGTACTAGAAAGACTCTGTTCTGATTATTAAATGTCGTTGCAGTTGGTATATGGGCCGTGTATAGACATTCTGTCCATGTCTGTTTCGGCGTGTGTTTTGATTCCTTTGTTTTTCGGTTGTCTTATTACAACTTGCTCATTTACATCCAATGATGGAAACAGACAAAATCATACTTACCTGCAATACTAATGAATAATCCTTGATTTCTTTCAACTTCATCTTTCGATTTTCCACAGGATATCTTCATATGAACATTTATATAGGCACAGAAATGATCTCCGAGTCCAGTTATGACATACTGATTATATTAAACACATACGTATATTTTAAGTTTTAGTCATAAGTCTTTAATCCAGTTTACCCTATTGAAGTAGATTTACACCGATTTAAACATGGATAATACGTACATGCATACTATTTTTATAGACATTTATTTGAAATTATAAGATTTATTCTTGTCATTGTAATAAGATTGCAAAAATTTAAGTGGGTGTCAAAAGGGTTTGACACTTTTGTTATTACATTTTCTGCTTCGTTCCCTTTTCAGATTAAAACCCCGCAGTGCAACTTTCTTGCGTGGTATTTTTGAAGGTTTCCTTTAGTTTTGATTTAATCAAGGGGACTTGTTTTCAATATTGAAAATATTTACGAAAACACCTCGTATATAGTATTTTAGGATTAAAGTATTAGGACAGATTTGGGGTTTAAAGTAATATAAATACGTGTTTAACACAATGCAATATTATAAACAACCTAATTTT
>JAOXYI010229628.1:0-10902 GCA_028566495.1 Lithophaga antillarum
ATATGTGTTTTTAATGCCGAATGAAATCCAAGTCTGCCACCGACGAAGTTTAACATTGGATCCTATGGCATATGTGCTTAAAGAGCTTCTTCTCGGAAACAACTCTGACAATTAAACCAAAACTTTTCATGATTAATCATTGATTAATCATTGGATAGTCTTTCAATAAGTTTGTGTTTCTGGTGCCGATCAGAAATCCAAGTTGGCCGCCACCAACGAACATAGTTTAACATGGCCCATGGGAACTGTGTTTAAAGATCTTGGAAACAACCGAAACTGTTCATGATGTGAAAATTGGATGGTCTTTCACCGAATTTGTGTTTTTCATGCCGATGGCCACCACCATAGAACAGAGTTTAAGATTGGACTCTATGGGAAATGTGTTTAAAGATCTTCTTGGAAACAAATACGACAATTAAACCGAAACTGTTCATGTTTGATCATTGGATGGGTCTTTCACCAAGTTTGTGTTTTTCATGCTGATTGAAATTCCAAGATGTCTGCCACTGAGGGACATAGTTTAATATTGGACCCCATTAGAAATTTTGATAGTATAAAAAGCCAGGTGAGAGATAGAGGCTCATGTGAGCCTCTTGTGTATCAAACTAATTTCATGCCATTCATTTGAAATTTTTTGTGTAGTTCCAACAGAACAAAAAAGGTTACTTGAACCATAGATGTATTATACATTGTTGAACAGTAAATAGTAACCATTCACGTTAACATTAAAGCCACGTTGATGACGTATCACGTGCACACAAGGATCTGTTGATGTAGTGTACAATACAAATAAGAAGTACATGTATATACCTTGTTTCTCAGTATAAAACAAACGGATTTCGCTTTAATTTTTTTAATGCCTAACCTCAATAATTGTTTTGCAACCAAAGAGAAAAAACAACTACAAATGTGCTATTACAGATGTATAAATGATGGGAGAATATTAAGATGTCATGTTGAGGTTTAACGAAAATAGCTTACGGTTAAAGTTACTATCTCGAAATGGGAGGATTCCGTCCATCATCGTTGAACTGGGTGCAAGTCTTAAACATTTCTCGAAGTGCTATGTATTGTGGACTCTTGGTAAAACATCACACAGATCCACGTTCTAAATTCTCTTTTGTATGATGTTGAAGGAAGTTGTGGACCTGAAACATTTAACATCACAGAAATATACTGTAGTATAACAACCTTTATACGAAATATTTTAGGGGATATGTTGTATTTTATCGCTGAATTTCTATTTATGTATTTATGAACTTATTGTTTTATTATTTTAATTTATTTTTGCGCTAATGACACCTTTTAAACTCCAAACTGCTTATATTTGTTCTTTGATAACTTCTTATAGATGTTTCAAACAATATATTTTTCGATAGGATCTTGATTGTATTTTAAATTAATCAACCTGTAAAAAGCGTTCCCTGCATGAAAAGGCTTACTGAAATCGATGAATATCTAAAAGTACATTTCAGAGCCAATGTATGTTTAATTAGTGGGATGTGTTTAACTTCCTACAGTTTAGAAAGTTGAACACCTCCCACTATTACAATAGCAAGTTAATAATAGGTATCCCGAAAATCTTACTACACGGCCAAACAAAACTTCAGTCATATAGTTTTGTAGCAATGGCGATATATGTTGTCTGCCGTCGTCGTCTTCGGCATCTTCTAAAGAATTGGTTTCCGATTCTAACTTTTACATCCTTTAACCGATTCTCGTAATATTTAAGAATAATGATACTTAAAATACATGCCAAGTTTGTTATGGGGTTCTTACTTTTTCTGAATAATAGATCTAAAATGGTCAATGTTCAAAGCTGATTAAAAGTTAGTTTAATATATCATGTTATTTATATGGGATGGAAGAAGTAAATAGTGATACTTGTCAGGTATCAGCTACCGATAAAAAATAAGGAACTAAAAAGAACGAATTTTTCAAAGTTGATTAAAAGTAATGTTGTGATATATCATTTTACTCGCACTAGCACTAAGACATAAAGTAGTCTGGCGAAAATACGTCAAAGCAAAAGCGAAAAGCTGAATATCATTTTCGCGTCTTGATTTCGCCTAATTTTTCGTGTTTTCGTTTATATTCATGTTTTCTTGCCTTCCTTTATTATTGCCTTTTTGTCTTTGCCCTGTGAATGCCATGGTGAACAGTCGAAAAAAACACGAGAACACGAAATGGCCATATCAAACGTAGAGTAGTTTCAAAAAAGAAAATGAAGGGGGAGGAAAAATTAAAATGATTGACAAGAAGGGCATACTAATAAGTTTTCTCAAGTTTCCTCGGAATTTTCAAAACGGTAGACGACCAAACTGGGACCCATTCTTGGATCATGTAATGCGAAATCACAATTCCTCGAAGGTGACTAGACTTTAGTTAGTCCTAAAATAGCACTCATTCGTCTTTCGCCCGGTCTTTCGTCGAAATTTTTATATAATATTTAACTGATCTTTATATCTTTATATTTTTCAATGCATTCTCAGAATAAAGTAGAACGTTGACGAACCCATCACACCCACGTTGCTTAAACTGTAATTAAAAATAGGAATATTATTCAATACAATTAAAGTTTTTTAGTCAAGACAACAATTACCGTGACGTACAACCTTTGTTATGACATCTTTTGTTTTAACCAATGAACGAAAGCTATTCTTAGTAAATATTTTTTGACAACAAGATAAAGAAATTTTACAAAAGATAGGTCAGTCGGGACATTTGTGACAAATTTTTCATCCTATCGTTAAACTCTCATAATTTTGTCACGAATAAATATTCAATATTGAACGAAGTTTTATTGTAATAAAATAAAATTTATTCGTAATAACTTTGATTCCATCACTTTATGATAAACATCATTATTATCCCCCGCACATACCTGGTGGTCACGCTTGAGTGATTTGAGGACTGATTCACTGTTATTCTCACCTGTCATTATTTACACATTTAAGGAAAACCGGTACTTTAATGGAAACAGTTAACATCTGTATTTCGGTAGAAGTGGCCACATTTTTACTGGATTAAAAAATTACAGAAAATTTAGAAAAAATAAAGAAGCATGTCGGTAAGTTAAAACTTTTAAAACTGTTTCAATTTAACGTTTTTATTTTATTTTTATTTTTTCCCTTTAATTATGTATTTTACTGTATGTGGTATTTGGGATTCCTAATGGACTTTGGGGGTGTTTCGTTTAGCGACTGACCAAACCGCGGGTAAAGCTAAGAAAACGTACGTGGCTGTTGTATTTCATCTGGTCATGAGACGCATTAGACTGAAAATTTATTATTTTTGTGTCAAAATTATTTTCAACCTAAAGCTAATATTAATGGAGACAGGTAAGAAAAAATATTTGGATGTTAAACGAAAAAAAAGTTTGATTGTCTTTGTCCTTGTTACAATGTAGTTGTCAACAATTTATACCAATATATGCCCGAGGAACATACATACAAGAGAAATATACACTACATACATAAACTTACATCGTATGTTAATTAAAGCAAGTTTTTATGTTTACCTCTCTCAAGCAACAAATCTAATTGGCCCTGTAATTCTAAAAAGAAAAACTAGGATTTACAATTTTTCCTGTTATCTACAGGTAACTTATTTAATTTTTACGTTTTTAAATAACTTTAAATGTTTTTTCAGTTTACTCAAAACCGCAGAAATCACCCAGTAACAGCTGTACAATACAATACGTTATGACATCACTTAGATTAAACACAATAAATTGATTGTTGTGAAGCAAATATAACTTTGCAAGTGTTGTAACAATTGAATGTTTTCAAACGACAAAAGGAGATTATAATTTTTGTAGTAGACCAGAGACAAGTTTATATTTCTCACTGGCGAGGATTTAGATGTTGAAAAAGGGGGTTCCAGACATTATTTACGAAAAGGGATGGGTTCCAAGTACAATTTTGCCCGGTGTTATGCATGATTTAAAAAAAAATCCCGGAAAAGGGAGGTTCCGACACGCGAACCACACCGTCTCACACCTAATGGATCTGCCAATGCCCTAGTTCCCGTACACTTTTGGCTCTGCATTGACTAACCCATGCAATAGTAAGGTTTACATATGAGTGCGCAATCTATGCTTCGAGAATGTAACAATAACATTCCTTGTTTTATTTCAAATTTGGAGTGTTTATTCTCCTTAATTTTGACAAGCATACGCATCTAGTCATTGGCTTAATCCATAAACTAGACTGTGGACACAATAATTTTTTGGTCACGTAATAATTCAAAGCAATCAACACACTATATATACATGTTCTGACAAACTATGTGTTTGGGGTTAACTAAAAGCAAACTTAAGATGATTAGTCTTAGGTTAGTTCTTCTCAAAATTTTATATAGAAAAAAGTTAAGTTAACCATCCAAGCTGGCCCCTGCTATTAATGTCGGGTATGATTTCAAATAGCCAGTCATCCCTATGTTGACTTTGGTGGAAGTGAAAACTTGAAGACAATCAGATTAAACTTGTTTTCCGTTTATCAAAGGAGGTTTCTAGAATCCTAAATGCTGTCAAGATTCAATTTTTCGTCGTAAAACAAATCATGATATAGTCAACAACACTATAAGTTACCCGACAAACACCGTCTGATCAAAAGACTTGCATGATCAAATTGTAACGGTGATATCTTGAAATCGAATCGACATTTGTAAAACAACGCTGGTGCACGTCGATAACGTCGTTTCACCGTAGATCAAACGTTATTTTTACGAAATTGAAATCTTCATAGTTGAATCAGAATGAAAAGACCTAAACTTTTAACTCGTTTTTTTGGTTGATAAAACGTTGGAAGTATGGAAACCATAAAAATAACATTGGGTCATCAATGAAAAAAGTTGTTGACGTATTAACGGCGTTGATTCATTACGTCGAGTCTTTTGTTCTGAGATCAACGTTACGGTGACAACTTTCCGATCAGACGGTCTTGCTGTGTTTAAGCGTAAGCTTTTTATCTTTCTATATTTCACTAATAAGCACTGGGTCAGATACCATTCACCTTTCATATTTGGTGTATTTCAACCTTACTATCGATCAACCACTTTCTGTTTCTTTTTGGCGAAATAATAATGGTTTATTACTTCAAACAAGTAACACTGTGCTGAAATATCATTAGGGAGTTGAACAAATATCAGCCGTTCAAGAACGAAGAATTTTGCCCTAACAATACAAAGACGACAAAGCCACTAACAATATGCTAACCAGGAAGATCTACAACTGATTTGATATGATTTATTCTTTCTTTCTTTCCACTAAACAAACATTAACTGAAATGGCTTAGATTGAAGATGAATACATTCGTTTTATCCAAATATTAGTTATTGACAGTGTTTCTGAAATCGTACAAAGTCAACAAATATTGACATAATCTAGTTGTAATAAAATATAATTAATTTTAGATATCTCTTTTGTGTTACTCTATATTGATATTTTCCATCATCAATATTATGACAACAATAAAAGTAAAAACTCGAGAACAACAGGACACACCTTCATTAAGCGAGTATTATCCTGACAAAATAATAAAATGAAACAAAAACAGTGGGAGCTATTGACAAAATCTGTAGCTGTAAACGAAATGGTGGTAGCAAAAGCTTTGTTCTGGTCGAATGTGAAGATTTCACTTGCAACTGATTTATATGGGGAATGCATTTTGGGACTTTTCATTTTTTTCAGCAATGCTGTAAATATATAAAAAGGGGGATTTGATAGGCCTAGTTTGTTCCATTCTTGGAATTCAGAATATTTCTAAAGTACAAGTTTTTTAGAAATGTAACAGTTAAAAAATGAAATGTCGTACCACTAAAACAACCTTCTTGTTATGGTAATTTTATGGGTTTTAGAGTAGTTATTCCCGTGTTGAAAAATCGTGTTAAAAGTAGTAGTTTTACGGAGATGCAGTGAATATGCAAAGACGGTATTTTTGTCTGGTTATCTTGGTCAGACGTCAGAAAGGTGCAGTTTGTTTTCGATTTAAACCCATGCACGTATTTGCTAAAAGTATACAATAGAATAAATAATTTTATCCGGAATGTTTGCTGTGGTTATACGGATTGCGGATGTTTAGTTAACTACTTGTATTTGTACTCACGTAATTAGTACTCTTAGACACGGACCGTTTATGAGATGTACGGTCCTTGTCGTAGATAACCTAACTTGACTATTGTAAAAACTGGTTTCTCTATTTGATACTTAAAAAGGGCAGAAAGATTACAAAGGGTCTAATTTAAACACCATTTTCCAATACAAGAAAACTATCTAGTATACATGTATATCATCAGTGGCTACAGACGAAGATCCTATTGAGTCTGGATTTTCTTGTAATTCGTATTTCAAAACGTATTGAAAGTACGATAATGATAAAAAATGGAGTTACAATACTTTCCCTGTATAATTTTCTCTGCAGTTCATTCTGCTAGGACATGTGAACAGTCTTCACATATTCAAGTTCACCTGTTTTTCTCCGCGTTTAAAAAAAATTATTATCGAAATTCTCAAGACAATGACTGTAACCTGTGTCATTGGAAGTGCCGAAAAGACGGAATTATAAAATTTGAAGATCAGGTACCTTTATAAAAGTAACACGTTGCAAAGAGACACGTGTAAGAAAACAACGTGTTTAACTTTAGTCAGGTATGTTTCACGAATGGTTGACGTTTAATGGACAGAATGACTGCTTGACCATCATAAAAATTGCCGAAAAGACGGAATTATAAAATTTGAAGGTCGGGTAGCCTTATAAAAGTAACACGTTGCAAAGAGAAACGTGTAAGAAAACAACGTGTTTAACTTCAGCCAGGTATGTTTCACGAATGGTTGACGTTCAATGGACAGAATGACTGCTTGACCATCATAAAAATTAAAACACTCCAGATCGCCGACAGAAAAACTGTCCATAAATATCTTGTAACTAAGTTTAATACAAAATAATGTTGTTATTTACCATTATATCGTGGCTATTAAATTTACTGTTAAAATTAAATTAAAGGGTCTATTTTGAATTAACATCGGACTTTCCGTCTTAATTTTCCTTTTATTATACTGTTATGGTACAATGTTTGTATGCCAAAAGCATATTCAAATAAGTTCAATGGTGATATGGACCGATATGGACACAGATACAGAATTTATGTACACAGGCAATAAATAGAGAAGCAATAAACGTATCAAAATATATGAAAATAACATTCATTTCGATGATGAAATGGATTAATATGATAATATAAGTTGTATTTTTTTCTTCCGAGTATATTCATAACAAAGTGTTGCTCCCAGGTGTTATTTTAATTTCTGTCGTAGAACAGGTCAATAATAAATTTAGGTAACTGAATACATGATCAAATTACTAGAGAAGAAAGTGGCCATCTATACCCGCAAGCCCTCTTCACCACCTCAGACCGCCATGGATAATACATGTATAATGATTGTCCATCTCCATTATTGATTAGATGGATGAACAGCACAGTGGTGGAATTAATGACGTTATTCAACATGTCGTAAATTGAATATAACGTTATGTCATAATTTGGCTCGCTTTGTGCATAGCATACTACTTTGGCTACAAATGATAATTAATAATCGTATTCAAGGTCTTTTTGAAATGTGCCTCAATACCTTTACATAAAAGAACCACATGTATCGAACCCTACAATTAATAGATATTTTATTCTTTTATATTTTCTATCAAGATTCATTTCAAAATATCCTGAAGGAAACAACTAATCAATTGCAACCTAAAGTAAATACCGATTTAGTTATATACAGTCCCTTTGGGAAAAAAATATTCATCGCTGTTTAATTAGTAGTTTTGTAGAAATGAGGCCCCTCGTGGGGATACCTGGTAATCACATAATCATAATTTTATTGCCGTGATAATCACGTAGTCAAAAATACATTCTGCTGTGGCATAATTTGTTATCAAATCTTGGTAATAAAAAAATGCCAAAATGTAATCACACAATCATTAAATATATGGGGATGTAATCAGATAATCCTAAAATAATAGGCCTGGTAATCATGTAATAAAAAACCACATGCAATGACTCAGAAATCTTTGCACGAGAAATTAGTCGTATGAATTTCGGATGTTAGTACTCTTTAGTGTCGGTTCCAAGTTGGGATCTGGCTTGTCTGTGGTCTGCCCTCTTCATGTTTTTGGGTATGAATTTCGTGAGGTTGTTCAGTGGATCTATATTGCTGTAAGTGGCAATTAATTGTCCGTACAGACTCATAAGTAATGTAATCATAAATGTACAAGTAAATTAAATAACGAAGTCAGATTGACTTGTACGTGATGTATTCACTGTGTGAGTGAAGTTCTCGGATTAGAAATGTGTATGCAGATAAAACAAAGTGTCCATTAAGACTGAGGTCATTTCTAAACCATTCGCTCCTCTGAACTGTATTTGTTTACTACAAACCATTAGAGTTATGAATTCAGCCATAAATGATCTAGCCTTGATCAGTATCCGTGCTGACAGGACATAATAGATAAAAGTAAAAGGATTTTTAAGTCTAGCATAGACCTTACAGCTAAAAAGATATATGTATCACTGAGAAGCTGTCATACAGTATACCTCGAGACATCGCATCCTAAAATCATAGTATAATTTTGAGCAAAACTTTGAGTGAAAGATTTCTGAGATATGTAATTTCGTACGTCTGAGAAAGTTATATCTAGGTAAATAGCCTATATCCTTTCAAACTTAAGACACTCAAAATTGACTAGCATGTAAATATACTATCATGTACAAGTATGTCAGTAACAGTATGTTAATTGTATATGCATGTAGTTTTATACCGAATACAAGCACATGTCATAAAATGTCATCTAAAATAAATGATACATGCAAATATTGGGGATTTCCTTCTTTCCTTTTATATCACTATTACATCTTAAACATGAGGTTTTTCCTGTTCCAAGGTTGCACATGCCGGTTTAGCGATACGACAATAGGTGCTGCCCTAAATGCAACATTACCACATTTGTAATTTTGCGAAAACGTATATATTCGTTTCCCATCCATCAATAATTCATGAAAAAGGAACGAGCAGGGATATTACCAGGTCAAATCACATGTTTAGGTTACATTTATATATGCTTCGTTCTTTGAATTTCGAGTGTTCAATATAGCCAATGCTGAATGCATGTTCACCAGTTTTCGGTGCTGTGATTTCAATCTAAGTATTTCATTGTTATACAACTTGCTTATCTTCACATCACTGGACAATATCTGAAAGAAGTATTAACGTCAAACGAAATTCAGAATGTCTTAATATTTTGATACGTAATCTTTAGAATACATTTGAATCATACAATGTATCCAGGGTGTCATGACACCTTTTGGCAATGGTCTGTTGGTTTCTAATAACTGCATGGGGGTGGATTTCCTCGGTTAGCTATCTGATATAATTAATCTTTATGTTAAGCGAAGAAAGGTGTTTAAGCGCTTCTAAAGAATCGTCTTTATTTTTGAGGATGACGCATTGAATGGCTATCTTGAAACTAATTAATAACAGGATTAAAATGTAACAGCACAAACAATTGACTTTCAGATACTGGACAAAACCAGGTCTCTAAACTGTTTGTGGAAGTGGATCTTGTAATCTTATAGAGCACAAGGAAAATCTTTTAAAAGGCTTTCAGAAGATAATTAAGTCTTGATTTCCAATACACATTATTTTCATATTTCGTTTTATTAGTTGTGTAATACGAATAAATTTAGCAGAGCAGATTTATTTTATTACAATTTGTTCAAAGTTGCAGGTCATTGATCTCGTTTTTGAAAGGCGCTGAAATTTTGAATGCCTATTATGCACTATATTTTCAGTTGGTTTTTGTATGTGTGTGTTTGTGTTTTAATAATCGAATAATTATATAACATATAACTAAATAAGTTGAATGAGAGTTTCGATCGTACCCGTATTGACTACATAATAGCAAAAATGTTTTTTTTTCAACAGAAAAGGAAAATGACTAAGAATTGATGAAAAAGATAGCAAAGTGCATATCATTAACCCACAACGAGACGACAGTTTGTGGGATAATTACAAAGGTGATTACACATCGAAATGCCGTTATATGAAACATGATTACACACAATGGATTTTCCAGGTGTGTTATAAAGGTGTAACATATCCTGTTACAGGTCATGTACCAAAGGAGTTATTCCTAAAGATAATATATGTACCTAGCTTGATATTTACTTAGATTGTAATGTTTATCAAACAGTATTATTTAGATATAACTTTACTCTAAATTCTCAAGACTGCATGATTGAAAAAGGAGACTATCGCGAGGAAAACCATCAGCTTGTTTAGCATAATCTCAAATTTCACATTAATTTTCAGTTTTAGTTAATTCGGTCACAATAGAAATGGAAAATTGTCGATTTTATAATTCCCTATTTTGACTAAACTTTCATCTATTGACAAATGTACAACTCGAAATTTCGACTTGCAGTTTGTAATTTCAACTTCTCAACACGAATTTGGTAGCTTTCTTTTTTTGGCTTCCGTAATAGGGGTCTCGAACAAAAGTTTACCTATACAATACTTTGCACAATATGTCCATATTGTCTGAGTTTCTGCATATACATTTACTATCGACAGATATTAGTTCCAAGCCTGGCTGAATATGTGAGCGATTTCAAACAGGCCAATAAACTATGTCGAGAATATCTGGAAAGTTGTAGGAAATTAATCTTCCATCGTCGTATAAAAGTCCATTAGGGATGCTACGACGTATTCTTACAGATACAGAATCATTTTGAAAATATTTTCACGACAATGAGCCCAATAATAAGACTAGAAATTTGCGTCGCAAGCGGTTTTAATGCATGAAATTGCACCGAGCCAGCTGAGTAAATGTTTTGACATTGCAATTT